>BQNB010069734.1:5027-24461 GCA_026074375.1 Tanacetum coccineum
TAAATTCATAATGTCATATATGGTCACATGAAGTATTTGTTTATGTGTCTAAATCATGGACTCAATTTTTTTCACACATTATTTAAGTGTAGCAAAAAACCGGTACATATGGTCACATTATTAAGCCTAAACTACTTTTAGGTTTTAAAAAATAAAAATAAGAAAATAAAAAAGGATGTTACACCTCCAGCGAGAATCAAACCCCCGACCTCCCTTACGGAAGTCAAGCGGGTTACCATCTTGCCAGAGTAACCTATTCGTTAATGTAATGAATTTTCTTTCTAATATAGAAGTTTAAGCTTTATTTTTTTTTCTAGTAGCTTAAAGAGTGCTTATAGAAACTGCTTATTAAACCGTGGCTTCTTCTCCCTCTGGTTATTTTCAACTTGTTTCACTTTTAATAAGGTTTTAATAAGTACAATAGCCTGCAAATGCAATGTGCAAGTGCAATGTGCAAATGATTGCTTGCAAATGCAAGCTGCAAATGCAATGTACAAAAGCAATGTGCATATGCAATCTGCAAATGCAATGTGCAAATGCTTGCTTGCAAATGCAAGCTGCAAATGCAATATGCAAGCTGCAATAACACATAAACCAGACAATAAGCAGATTTAATAAGCAGTTTTAAAGCCGATAATAAGCAGTTTAATAAGCAGAATTAAGTAGTTTATTAACAACTTCATGACTCATCCGGGGCATAGCCCGGGTTTGAAAGCCTCGTATACAAACATATAAACCAAACAGGAAGTAAAAAAATAATAGATAAAATGAAATCCTTCACAAGAGTATTTGCAACAAAACAAAAGCTTTAAAAGTTTCTCCACAGTACAAACATAAGTCCATAAACAAGTACAAAAAATCGAATGTCTATATGCTTTAAAAGAACTAGTGAAATATGATAAAGGTAGAGTGTAACACCCCCAAAATGAGTCGCAACGGATTATGGGTTTAGGAGCGTTACTTCATAGATCAACAACACAAGTTATATAAGAACGACTTTTAAAAGTGTCGTTTAAAATTGATACATTGGATTTAGCAAAATGTTTGTTACAAAAGCCCGAAGTTTCTCTTGTCTGTGGTTTCCATGTCTGTGCTTTCATTGTCTGTGCTTGGAAAGTAGTTCCATGATAGATATTCCTCAATTATGTTATATCCATAAGCATCTAGCAATCCTTGTGTTGATGGCCCATAAAATATAGGAGCGGTTGCTTTTGATGCCCATTTCCTATCTTCTGAGCTGTCTGAGTTTATCTTAATTATTTCTGCAAAAGAAAATTAAGAATAAGAAGATAACATCCTAACCAAAACACACATTTGTCAATCAAATAAGCAGATAACATAATTTAGAAGATAACATCCTGACTTCATTAACCAAACACAAACCATTCTAACATCATAAATTCAGTTACATACATATTGTTTTAAAAGTAGATTAACATCTACTACCATTACATAAGGACCAAAATACCAATATACATAACATCATAAAGTAGATTAACATCACTTTCCACTTCTAAGGTTCCTCTTCCCTATCTTCACTTCAGCAAAAGTCATTGTTGGGGGTATCTGCACTCCAAAGGTCTTGCCTTTAATAGCATCCCAGGTTTTAGCATTTGCAAGCCCAAGTATACAATTTGTTATTGGTACATGGCTTTTGACAATGAGTGTTTTAGTTGATGCTTGTAGCTTAGCCTTTGACCCACATGCTTCTACTTTAACCTTTGACCCACATGCTTCTACTTTAGCCTTAGAAGATGCCTTAGATGCTTGTGCTTTAGCCAACATACATGCTTTAGCCTTTTTAATGTCTTTCCAAGAAGGTTTTACATCACTTTCATTACATCCTGATTTTGAACCCCAAAACCTGCCATTGTCCTTGTACTCATTTGACAAATAGTGGTATCATTTGAGCAAACTCTTAGGTGGTTCTGAAGAGTCATAATCTAATAACATTATCCTTACCAGTAGGAACTACATACCTACTAGCAAGAACTTTTACTCTACCAGTAGGAACTACATACCTACCAGCAGGAACTTTTACTCTACCAGTTATTACAAAATTCCTAACATCTTCCCAATTGAAGCTCTGACTAATGTTGACAGCAAGATCAAAATCAGTGATATGATACAAAATGGTATGTGGGTATGGCCTGAGGAATAGGTTGCTAGCTATCCTAATATCCTTAGTATCCCTAACCCAACTCTGAACAATGTAGTTGATAAAGTATATTGGGTGACTAAAGATGGGAAGAAGGTGTAAGTCTTCTTGATGTTGTTTGAATTACTGCTGCTTATGTTTGTGTTAATGTTGCTCAGCTGGATTTAGTGATGCTCATAAACTTCAAAGAAAATATGCTAAGTGGTTACTACTGCTAGTACACAGTTAATACTGCTAGTAAATATTATTGTTTGTGTTATATAATACTTGATAAAAATTATACCAATGAAAAATACATTTAAAACTCAATCCATTCATGTATTTTGCATCAAGTATTATATAACACAAAAAGAATTAGTTAAGGTCAAAGTTGAAGAATAAAGACTCTAAAAAGTCAAACTGGAGAAGTTATTTATTTATGGAAAAGATTATAGATATGTAGGAAAGTATTGTAAGCCGACTAGGACTCTTTGGTGTATTAAAGTGGGATCAACAGAAGGTAAGATGGTCTGTTAATAAGATGTGGGGTGATTAGAAGCAATGTAATGAAAAGGTGAAATGGGGGAAAGTTATTTGGTTTTCACAATGCATTCATAAACACTCCTTCATAATGTGGCTAACAATTTTGAAAAGGTTAACTACTCAAGATAGACTTGCAGCATGGTACCCTGGTAAACAAGTTGCTTGTTCCTTATATGAAATGTGTCCTGACTCACATGAACACTTGTTCTTTTTGTGTCCATTCTCTGCTAATGCATATGGGTCCAATTTTATAATCCAAACACCCCTAAACTGCTATGTGTTTAAGCATATAAGGGGATATGAAAAAGGTTATCATTTTAAGAAACATGAGCGGATAAGCAACATAAAGCAACACACATGAGCAGTTAAGCTTGAAAAAAAACAGATAATCGACACACATTAGCAGATAAGCTAAAAAATAAGCAAAAAAGCAACGAATAAGAAAAAAAAGAAGATAATAAAGTTACCGTTCTGATTCGCCATGTTTGAAATTAGGGTTTATGAAAAAGTGTTAGGGATTACTGTAACTGAAGATATTGGTGGTTGGAATGAATAAATGTGTGTTATGAATGGGTGGAAGAGTTTAAGGGGGTAGAGGGGTTAGGCTTAGAAATTAATATATTCTTCTTCCTATGATGAATAGGTTGCCTGGCTGAGATGGTAAGCCGCTTGACCTCTATCTTGGAGGTCGCGGGTTCGATTCTCGTTGGGCGTGATTCCTTTTTAAATTTTTTTTTTGGTATTTTGAAAACCAAAAACCAAACACACCTTATCCATATCAGCTTATCAGCAGATATAATAATCAGTTTTAAAGCCGATAATAAGCAGTTTAATAAGCAGAATTAAGCAGTTTATTAGCAACTTCATGACTCATCCGGGGCATCGCCCGGGTTTAAAAGCCTCGTATACAAACATATAAACCAAACAGGAAGTAAAAAATTAATAGATAAAATCAAATCCTTCACAAGAGTATTTGCAGCAAAACAAAAGCTTAAAAAGGTTCTGCACAGTACAAACATAAATCCTTAAACAAGTACAAAAAATTGAATGTCTATATGCTTTAAAAGAACGAGTGAAATATGATAAAGGTAGAGTGTGACAACTTGAGCATGACATGGTTCACTTGGATTTTCGTATAACAACACCTCCACAGTCGGTTCGATAGTAGTCATCTCGTGATTCATTACCCAAGTCACGTCGATTTACACATGGCAATATGTTATCATTGCGCTGGTGAATGACGGTACTAAATTCCTCATCGACTTCGTCATACGTATCTTTGTAATTCTTGGGAGGTGTCTTAAAGACAATAGACAATTTTTTATCTATCTGGTCTTTCACATAAAACACTTGTCGTGCTTGTGAGGCTAATATGAACGGATCAACCTTGTGGCCTAAATTATTCAGGTCAACCAATGTATACCCAAGATTATCGCGTTTCACACCACCAGCTCTGTGATTAACCCAATCACATTTGAAAAGAGGAATTTGCCTGAAACGGTAATCTAGTACCCATATCTCTTGTAAAACCCCATAATAAAATGCTTGTCTTGTGGTTGCAACTTCTTTAGATATGTGCAGATCTATTGCCTCAACACTAACCCCACTGTTCTGGTAAACTTTGCCATCATGACATTTCGTACGAAAGGTATACCCATTGATGTTATATGCATCGTATTTCACTACGGTGGCGCGTGGTCCATATGATATCCACCTTACAGTTTCTGATACACTTTCTTTGGAGATCGCTAACTCTCTCTCAACCTGAATTTCATTACAAGTATATATTAGCTTCAAATTGAAGGAACAACAAACAAACAATTATAAATAACATACGATTAATTACCTCTTTGCGTAACCACTTAGCAAAAGATTTACTGTGCTTATTCTCTAGAAATGCTATTCGTTTACCCGGGTTTTCTGTTTTCAAAACTTGCTTTTGTCTCCTAAAACAATGTATTTGATTATTATATTTGATATAACATTTTAAGTAACGAAATAGACATGTGTTAGTAATATTTACTCGATATACGGTACAATTTCATATGTATTCTGTATTACATACAAATATGCTTTTTGAAAGAGTTTCGCAAAAAACTTCACTTGATTTGCCGGCCGACAATGTCTTTCCTTCCTCATTTTCATCATTTTCATGTTTATCAGGTGGGATACCAATAGTTTCCATGGATTTATGATATTCGCTAAAAAAATCTGTTATTTCTTTGGCAATTGTCTCCAAACATCTCTTCAATTCTTAAGTTATTTCTTGATAAACCTAAGAAGCTCAAAAGCCATTTCACACTCATAATCAACTTGTAGCTTCCCTTCCTACATTCTTCTATATGTAAATTGTGCAAGAGGATACTCTTTCTCTACCAACATGTAGATGTACATAGATTCCAACATCAGGCAATGTATTCCACATGAATCAATCAGCTTCCAGCTCTTAATCAAGTATCTCCCTTGTTCTCTCCACATCTCATCACCTGCACTTGGTTCAAACATAGTCATTAAGTTTCCCCATAATACTCTGTTATCACCAACTGGCTTTGTTGACTTAAACCTGTCTTTTACTATTTTGTACAAGACTTCCAAATCTTTTCTATCAAACATTTTCAGCATATCCTCAAATCTCATATAAACTTTAGTACTTCCATCTGCTCTTGTAATATGATAATAAATCTTTCTTGCATCTCTGGTGATCTTGTAGTCAACAATAGGTGCTTGTTTAGTTGCTAAAGGTATGGTATTAACTGCATCTTCATCAAATGTAATAATCTCAAAACATTCTTTGAGCTCTGCTTATTCAGTCTCATCCTCTACCTTTTGCTTCTTTGTGGATTCTCTATCAAGCTCTTCTCCTGCTCTCTTTGAACTTTCTTCTACTCTTGTCTCACTGCCTGCTGCTTTTGCTTTACTACCTTCCACCTTCTTAGTATCCATAGGTACAAATGTGTTTACTCTCTTAAGAGCTTTGTCAAACAGCTTCTGAATATCATCAAAACTTTTATGTCTCAACTGATTGTGCTTGTATCCAGCCATGTTTTTCAGATAATTACACATTGTAGTTCTCTTTTGAATTTCAGATAATTACAAATAATAGTTGTTGGAAGACAGTTAGTACCATCCTCATCTACAAATTGAAGGTCTCTCCTCATAAATGATTCAGTTATGACTATTTTCTTGCCATCTACCAAGGCATGAATCTATGTTTCTTCATTGATTGTTTAGGCCTTAGCAGTAGACCAAAACTACTCAATGCATGAAACATAGATAGTAGGATTAACAGTCAAAGCATACCTTATGGGGTTTGCATTTAAGAAATCTACTATCTCTGTGAAATCATCACTATTAGTTAGTCGTTCCAAGTATGCTACCATATTGTGATAATCAACAAATTTCAAAGCCGCCATTGTTGTTAAGGTTCGAAAAAAGATTGATGAAATTGAGTTAGGGTTTGTTATTTTGAGAGGGTTTGAATGATTAAGAACATTTACTATTTGACGAGAGTGGTGGGTCTATGACGGGAGAGTGACAACGACCAGAGAGTGACGTGATAAGAGTTGTGGTGGTGACGGATTTGTGGTGAGATGAGAGGGAGTTGTAGCGGTGACAGGAGGAGTTGTTTGTGTGATTAATTTGGAATGAGATTCATTAAATTTTTTGGGGGAATACATTTAGTCACGTGACTAAAAGTATTTTACGAATTTTACGAAATATTTCACTAAAATATTAGAGGGAAAATACCTTTAGCCACGATAATAGTCGTAAATAAAAGTTTGTTACATGTTTACAATCACCTAGGAAGTTAATCTGGGCGTTTTGGCTTCCTGGTTTCATCACAAACCCTATTTTATCTTCAATAATTAGGGCCGCACCCAAAACATAATAACAAAATCTCTTTTTACACCATTAATTACTAATTTTACTTCTTTTCTTTTACACACTGTTGCTGAAGAATCATGGAAACTCAATCCATTGATGATCATGATCATTTGGTTAATTATGATAATGATAATGAAAATGATGATTTAGAATATCGATCAGAGGAGTATTTTAATAAGGGGGGTGAAGAGGATGAAAACAACCATTCAAATGGGAATGTAGTTAAGAGGGGTATAACTAGGTTATATAAGTTTCATAGGGAATATGGAAAACCCGATGGAATAAAGCTCAGTGTAACCTTCGATGTGTTGAATAGGATATTAGGAAAACACAAAGCATTGTTTTTGAGTTTTTTAGGAGATATGGTTCGTGAGCATATAGGTTTGAAGATTCTATCCTGGAAGAAGGTGGATTCAGAAGCAAGAGATAAACTATGAGATGAAATCACGGTACACATATACTATTTTTTAACCCAGTACTACATAAGTTTATCTCTGCATTTACATTATGTGCAACTAATTAACAATATTGTGTTAATCTTTGCAGCGATATTTTGATGTTGACTTGACAGTCAGAAAGCTGGTAATGAATCGTCTTGGTCAACTTCTAAGGAATTTCAGAAGGAAATTGAGACAAACATACATATTGCCCAACCAAAATACACTTTCTAAACTAAATGAAGTCCCGGCGAAGTATAGTGCAATTTTAAAAGCCGAAGAATGGGTTAATTTTGTAAAGTACACGGCCACCGAGGAATACAAGGTTTTAATTAGTCATTTTTATTTAAGTCCATATATCTTTCATAATTTTGTGTTTCCATATATATTAGTTCTATACTAGCAGCATTACTACATCTAAACGCCTTATGATTTTGTGTTGCAAGGTGAAATCAGCTGCAGCTAAAATGGCGCGTTCCAAGTCTGTTTATCAGCATACAATGGGACGAGGTGGATACGCACTTGTGAAAGAGAAAATGGTAAGATTACACATTTGCACATTTGCATTTAATAGCATCATACTTTCGTTTATATTGGTTTAACTTACATGTGTATGTATTTGATGTTTATAAGATCGAAAAAAAAGAAATTGAACCAGATGAAGAACCCGCGCGTGGTACACTGTGGTTGAAAGGAAGGGTAAACAAAGACGGAGAATATCCAGATGATGAGATTAGATCAGTGGGAGATAAACTTGTAAGTTTGACTGCAAATTTTATTATTATGTTCATTTTCGTATAATAACCTATTTCCCATATTGTGTGTGCAGAAAGAAACTGAGGACAAGATCAAAGAAGGAACCTTGAAGGTTGATCATGGCACTGATGCCATGACAGTTGTATTAGGTAAGGAAAAGGGAGGTTATGCAAGAGGAGTGGGAAGTGGAGTTACATACAAGAGGTATTTTGATCTTCCTCGAAGCAGACAAGCATCTGATGAAAGAATTTTGTTACTTCAAAGTCAACTTGATAATGAGAGACGCGAACGTCAAGAAAAAGAACTATTAATCCAGAATTTGTCCAACAAGATGTCACAAACAGAGGGAATGGTTACTAAACTGAAGAATCAGTTGGCTGCACATGGGGGGCAGTCGCAGTCAATGTCAACTCAATTGACACCACCAAATGTAAGACATTTTTTTATGTTGTTAACAATTTCATTTTCTAATTAACACTAACAACACTAACTTATACACTAAGTAGTACTAACTAACAAGCAGTACTAACTTATACACTAGCAGTATTAACTTCTTCAGCAACATTAACTTCTCTGAGAAGTCTTAACCATAAGCAGTACTAATATATTTACTAGCAGTACTAACTTTGTACTAGCAGTAGTAAACACTTGGCATATTCTTCTTTGAAGTTCACTAGCAGCATTAAATCAATCAAGCAGCATTAACTTCAAATATGAGCAGCAGTAATCCAAACAGCATCAAGAAGACTTTTAATCCCAACACTATAAATAGCAGGCACTGATCCTAAACTGATGAGTCTATGCATTTCTTAATTTATATTGCAGGTGTCTTCGGTGGACATTAATCCTATAAATAGCAGCGCTGATGAGGAGGGCAGAACAACTGTTTTTGGATGTGAGAATGACACGAGCATTCGGAAGTCTAATGGACTTGCAACTTTGGAAAAGGAAATGGAAACAAGGGTAAGTAATAAAACATCCGCCTGTGAAACTGTTAAATCTGTCGGATCTAAGAAAATGACTAGATCAATACAAAAGGATTCTTCATTTCAAGCTTCCTAATCACAAGAAAATGTGTCTCCACTACTAGTACTACCACAAGTATGTATTTTAACATGTTCATATATTATTTTGTTTAATTAATTTCTGATACATACATGTAACAAATCATTTTTTAGGCAATTAAGTGCAAACTGTGGCACTTAAAGAAATCAACTATTATTGCTTTGGGTACCGTATACAAGACTGATGGAAAACAAATGCTTCATAACAAAGAACTCCCAAAGGATTACTACAAAGTGTCAATTGATACATCTTTAGTGGATGCAGCATGCATACCGGATGTAGGAAATAACGGTTTCAAAACAGTTAAGGATGCAGTAGGTGGTTTTTTTGCATGGCCAAAGGATCTAGTGGTTTTCAATCCAAAGGTACATATTATGTTTTATCAACCTACATATATATAATTCTTCATATTTAATTCAGTGTTTGATACACGCGGCTTTTGTATCCTACAGGCAACACCTCTAAGTACCATACAAATGAATGTTGAGAACAAAACTGCACCTAAATTACAAACGAAGCGAAAAAACATTTACGTCACTAGTGATGCAATACAAAGGCAAGCTAAGAAGAAGAGTATTCACAAGTCCTTAAATTATTAAGAATTTTATTATGTACGACATTACAATTTTATATTTTGTTCAGTTATATACATTTTAGTTTTATTGTATTTGAATTTGTTTTGATATATATTGATTTCTTAAATGTGACTAAAAGATGCATATGGTTACACTTATTAACACTTTTTGTCACTATTTGCTTAATTCTTTGTGTTACTAAATATTACAAAATGCCACACAAACATAAAATTGATGTGGCCATTGGATGAACAATAGTCACACAAAATACAAATTTCTTCACTTTAAAGAGCATATGATCACACTTATTAACACTTTTGGCCACTTTATGCTTAATTGCATGTGACTAAATACAAAAAAACATGCTTTGTGTGACTAAATATTACAAAAGGCCACACAAACATAAAATTCATGTGGCCATTGGATGAACAATAGTCACACAAAATACACATTTCTTCACTTTAAACAGCATATGGTCACACTTATTAACACTTTTGGCCACTTTATGCTTAATTGTATGTGACTAAATACCCAAAAGAAACATGCTTTGTGTGACTAAATATTATAACAGGCCACACAAACATAAAATTCATGTGTCCATTGGATGAACAATAGTCACACAAAATACACATTTCTTCACTTTAAACAACATATGGTCACACTTATTAACACTTTTGGCCACTTTATGCTTAATTGTATGTGACTAAATACCCAAAAGAAACATGCTTTGTGTGGCTAAATATTACAAAAGGCTACAGAAACATAAAATTCATGTGGCCATTGGATGAACAATAGTCACACAAAATACACATTTCTTCACTTTAAACAGCATATGGTCACACTTATTAACACTTTTGGCCACTTTATGCTTAATTGTATGTGACTAAATACCCAAAACAAACATGCTTTGTGTGACTAAATATTACAAAAGGCCACACAAACATAAAATTCATGTGGCCATTGGATGAACAATAGTCACACAAAATACACATTTCTTCACTTTAAACACCATATGGTCACACATATTAACAATTTTGGCCACTTTATGCTTAATTGTATGTGACTAAATATACAAAAAAAACATGCTTTGTTTGGTTGTACAATGTTTACGGTCACTAAATTTGTACCTAATTAGTCACACAAAAACGTGGATATGGACACTAACTCGAAAACGTGACCGTAGGTGACCTACGACCGCACGACCTTTTGTCACACACAAGAGTTTTCGAATGTGTGACTATATGTATATCGTCACACATTTTTGGTATGACCAAATCCACTTTTTGTACTAGTGTAAAGTTTAGGCTACTGCTATGAAAATTGCATTACAGGCTAGAAATAAAAGAGGTTTTGTGGATGGCTCATGTGTTAAGTCTGCTTATGTTTTTAGTGTGCCTTTAACTGATCAATGGGAGAGATTTAATGTTGTTCGAATGTCTTGGTTGTTGAGTGGTATCTCTGAGGATTTGTATCTTAGTCAAGTTTATTCTGAAAATGCTGCTGAAAAATGGAAAGAATTAAAAGAAACATATGATAAATTTGATGGGTCTATTTTGTTCAATCTTATGTAGAAAATTAATAACTATAACAAAATGGTTTGCCTGTTTAAGAGTATTATCAAAAAATTAATTCTTTTTGGAGAGAATTTGAAATCCTTACCAAGCTTACTCCTTGTTCTTGTGATGCTAAAGCTGAGTTGGGGAAACATAATTAGTTAATGAAATTAATGGAGTTTTTAATAGGTTTAGATGAAATTTATCAACCTATTAAGAGTTCTTTGTTAACCCAGACTAAATTACCTAATGTGAAAGATGTTTTTGTGATTGTATATAGAGAGAGGAATCTCATAGGGGTCTTGGGTCTGCATCTGGGGTTCAAAAACCCCAGGTTAGTTCATTTGTTGCTAGAACTATTGACGATAATAACAAAAGTCAAAACAAAAACAATAACAGTTTTGGAAATAATAATGGGACTAACAAGGCTTAGTATAATTGATGAGGTGTCATTTTATACACTATTTTAGGGTCATTTAACCCCCTAAATCATACAAATATGCCAAGATTACGGGCTTAATTGTTTGTTTTCAGGTTTTTAGCACTTGGATGACTTTTGGAGGAAATACACGTGACTTGGGCTCATTTGGAGAAGAAACGGACAAGATTATGGACCTATACCAAATCTCTTGAAGACTTTTGCAAACCGTGGCTGGAGACGGCGTCGCAAGCATAAAGCGACGCCGTCGTGATCTATATAGTGACGGCATCAGGAATTTGGCGACGGTGTCAGGACGTGGCCGACTTAAAGAGGATATAGAGTCGTCTACGTGGCGACGGCGCCAGGATTACAAAGCGACGTCGTCGCGTCGACATCTTTATAAATATATATCCATTTTTAGGGTTTTAGTGTGTAACTTTGTGTAACTTTGGGATAACTTTGTATAAACCTAGGAAGACGAACCCTAGTTATTTTAGGAGCTTTATAGGTCATTTTAGGGCCTCAAAACCCCATTGTACTACCTTGAATCCATGTTTTAATCAAGTAAGGTTATTTATTATTAATCATTCAATATGTCTATATGTTGTTTGATTAATTTATCTTCTTTCTTTCTTTATAACATGCGAGGCTAAACCCTCCTTTGTATTTATCTATGATTTCATGAAACTTAGGTTGTAGATCCTTTTGATGTTGCTTCTTGTTGATGAATGTGCGCATTAGGCTTTAGAAAACCAGCTTTTGTCTGTATCGCTATTGACATATCTAGGGAAATGCGAGTAGTGTAGAAAGGATACCATCGGTAACAGTCTTCATACTACCTTACCTATTATATGATTGATCCCTCTTAAGTTATTTCACATGCATTTAATATACTCTTAGGGGCCTTGTAATAGTCTTCATACTACCTTACTTGTGCGTTGCCTTAACGGAATATTAAATAGACGGCGGGTTCATGTAATCCGTTCATGACCTAGGAAATACTTACATAGATCATCACAAGTGTGACAAAGCAACGGATCTAGGAAAAGCAATCTGAGGATTAGTGCATGATTAGATATTTGCTTATCATAAAGTTATCACCAATAGATTAGATATTAATTAATTTAGTTATTAGTTAAACAAACCAACCTCTCAAACTATAGATTTATCTGTTTTCTTATAAATATAAAAAACACAAAATAATCTTCTCTCAACCTCTAGAATTCTATTAGACCTTTATCAAGCCTTCCCAACCTATTCCCCTAGAGAACGATAACAACCCCCGAGTCTTGCCTATACTACACTGCAACGATTAGGTACACTGCCTAAGAGATTGCAAAACTTCCTGTAAAGTCTTCGCAACCCTCACATCAATTCTTTGAGTTGTAAAAACTATGTTATAAAAGGATATACCATTAAACAGATGTTTTGAGTTAATTGGATATCCAAATGGTTTTAAGAAAAATTCTTATGGCAATTTTAATAGTAATAACACCAAGGGAAACTCAAATAATAACAACATGGGTGGTTCTAGCAACAATGTTGGGGAACGCCACCCCAGCGAGGCAACTATACAATTACACTCTACTGATACAACAAAGCCAAGATACATAGAATAGAAGGTGACAACGGAAATACTGGATGATCAAAGCCAACATGGCAGGTACTAGGGTATAGATATTCAATGTCAAAAGGTGTTTTTAAATAAAACCCAATATTATAAGGTTTTTAAAAAGCAAACAAATAAAATTGATGGGGTTAGTTATCATTTTGGGTGGATTATTGACTCAGGGTCAAATCAACACATTACTAATTCTACTAATACTATGTCTGATGTCATTGATAATTATGATTTAAAAAACCTTACAAAAGTTCATATCGCAAATAGGACTATTTGCTAAAATAAGACCATGTTGGGAATCTTAGACTACTAGTATGTGGTTTTGTAATTTGATGTTGTTAGTTAAAGCCTGATATCCCAGTTAAGTTTGTTGTCTGTGAATAAAATGATGAAGGACAGTAAATTGCATGTTGGTTTTAATGAGTATTATTGTGTTATTTTGGATTTGAAAAAAGAGACTGTTCTGGGGACTAGTAGCGAGTCTAGTGGTTTATATATGTTTGATGTTGATTGTAAGTTGCCTAAGATTAAAATAAATTTCTCTGTTATGTGTTATCATGTTTCTAAGAGTGTTTGGCACAATAGATTGGGTCATCCTTCAGATCAAGTTTTAAAAGTTTTAAAGTCAACATTAAAGTTAAGTAAACCTGAACATGTAGAATCTTATGAAATCTATCATTTTTCTAAACAAACTAGAGAGCCTTTTCCTTTAAGTAAACATAAGTCAAAAAATTTAGGTGATATTATACATCTTGATTTATGGGGTCCATATAGAGTCACTTTCAAGGAGCGGTACAAATATTTTCTGACTATTGTTGATGATTTCAGTAGGGCTGTATGGGTCTATTTGATCAAATCTAAGGATGAGCTTTTTGGGTATTTTATAGATTTTGTTAATCTCATTTCAAATCAATTTCTTAAGAAAGTTAAAGTTATAAGATCTGATAATGGTACATAATTTGTTAACAATATTATGGATGTGTTTTTAAGAGAAAAATGTATTGTGCACCAAACCTCTTGTGCTTATACCCCTCAGAAAAATGCCATTACTAAGACGAAGCACAAACATCTGCTTAATGTTGCCAGGAGTTTATTGTTTCAAGGAGGCATTCCTTTGTGTTTTTGGTCTAATTGTGTTTTAACTGCTACATACTTGATTAACATGCTCCCATCTTCTGTCTTTACTGGTAACTCTCCTTTTAGTATGCTTTATGGTAGAGAACCTTCCCTTTCCCGTTTGAGGTGTTTTGGTTGCCTATTTGTAGTATTTTAAATAATTCTGATAAGTTTCCTCTAAATCTAAAAAATGTATTTTGATTAATTATTCAAGTTCAAAAAGGCTTATAAGTTGTTAAGTTTAGAAAACATGAGTTATATTTTTTCCAGAGATGTTAAATTTTATGGAATAATTTTTCCTTATAAAATGAAATCTGATAAGAAATATTTTGAAAATATTAATAGTGGTGAAGTAAATAATTAAAATTTCTTTGATTTGTTTGAGTCTGGCTATCAAAATACCTCAAGTCCCAATGATGATGAAGAGGGACCATCTGATGATGCAGGGAAAATAATTATGGACCATCAATCAATTGATACTGCAAAGGAGTAGCCTTTTGATTGTGGCCATACTGCATCATCAATGGATGATTATCCTATCTCTCAAGGCAATGTTCTAGTTTTTCAAAATGTTACCTTTGATTCCAGCAGTAGGACAGAGTTAGATAGTCCTGAAGTTGTTA
This sequence comes from Tanacetum coccineum, assembly GCA_026074375.1. Lineage (NCBI taxonomy): Eukaryota > Viridiplantae > Streptophyta > Magnoliopsida > Asterales > Asteraceae > Tanacetum > Tanacetum coccineum. The sequence goes on from BQNB010069734.1 coordinate 19,760, forward strand.
GTACTAGGAGATCTAGTAGAATGTCTAAATTGCCTGAAAAGCTTAATGATTTTGTGCTTGATAATAAAATTAAGTATGGTCTCAATAGGTATGCTAATCATACTAAGTTGTCTGTTGAAAATTGTTGTTTTGTTTCTAATTTGAACAAAATTACTGAACCTACTTGGTATAATGAAGCTGTAAAAGCTATTAACTAGGTTCAGGCTATGAATAATGAGATGGAAGCTTTATGTCTTAATAATAATTAGATTCTCACTTATTTTCCTGATAATAGAAAAGCCATTGGTTGTAAATGGGTGTATAAAATCAAGTATAAAGCTAATGGTGAAATAGAAAGATATAAAGCTAGATTAGTGGCAAAGGGTTTTGGGTAGAAAGAAGGTATTGTTTATGATGAAATTTTTAGTCCTATTGTGAAAATGAGTACTGTTAGATGCTTTACTAATATGGTTGTTCAAAACTCTTGGGATTTGTTTCAAATGGATGTTAACAATGCTTTTTTATATGGTGATCTTACTGAGGAGGTTTATATCACTTCACCTCCTGGTTTTTTTGGATAAAAGTGAAAAGAAAGTTTGTAAATTGGTTAAATCTTTATATGATTTAAAACAGGCTCCCAGACAGTAGAATAAAAAACTTGTTGAGACTTTGTGTGAGGCTGGTTTTATGCAGAGTAAAAATGATCACTCTTTGTTTGTAAAAAACAAAGATGGGTTATTTCTTGCTCCGTTAGTATATATGGATGATATTGTAATCAGAAGGAATAATGTTGGTGAAATTTCTAAGTTTAAAGATTTTCTAAATCAAAAGTTTAAAATAAAAGACTTGGGTGAACTAAAATATTTCCTGGGAATTGAAGTTTTGAAAATGAAGAATGGTTTATCCTTAAATAAAATAAGGTATTGCATTGAGTTACTTCACGAATATGGTCTTTTAGCCTGTAAACCTGTTGCAACTCTAATGCTTGAGAATGATGTTTTACCACATAAAGAAACTGATAATGACAAGTTTAAAAAAATATAAATGCTTATAAAAATTATTGGTAAATTGATTTATTTGTGCAATACTAGGCCTGATATTGCCTATATTGTTAATTGCCTTAGTCAACATATGCACTATCCTCTTCAGTCTCATTTTGAGGTTGCATTAAGGGTGCTTAGGTATCTTAAGTCTGCACCTGGTGCAGGTATTGTGTACACAAAGTCTAGTTCCAGATCAATAAATGCTTATGCAGATTCTGACTGGGTTAAGTGTAAAATGAACAGGAGGTCATTATTAGGTTATTGTATGTTTGTTTTTGGTGGGTTAGTGTCTTGAAAGAGTAAAAAACAAGCAACTTTTTCAAGATCCTCTGCTGAGGCAGAGTATAGGTCTATGGCCTCTACAACATGTGAGGTGATGTGGATTGTGAAAATATTGAAATATTGATACTTTGAGAATGTTGTTCTAGTTTCTTTATATTGTGATAATAGTTTTGCTATTCAAATAGCAGCTAATCCAGTAATGCATGAAAAAACTAAGCACTTTAACATATATGTTCATTTGATAAGAGAAAAGGTCGCTTCAGGGTTAATCAAAATTGTTAAAGTTGACTTTAAAAGTCAAATTGTTAATATACTTACAGAGGGATTAGGAAGTTTTTAGCATAATTTTCTATGCTCAAAACTGACCTTGAAGAACTTGTTCAACTTATAAGCTTGAGGGAGGGTGTTGAAAGTTATGTTTTATAATGTCAAGCTTATAAGTCTTAAGGGGTTGTATTGGAACTGTTTTTACACTAACTATAACTTTTATGTTTTAAGTGTTATGTTGTGACTTCTTCAGGGGCTTCTTTTGCTAAAGGTTGATTCCCACAAGCTATTATATAAGCCTCACACTCAGCTAGGGTTATATCAAATCAGATCTATCTCTCTCTCTCTAGAAATTATAATCTTCATCTTCTTTCTTTGTTTCAATAGTTTGGTTACGACTTGTAATCGTTTGGTTTTAAGTTTGGTTTTGAATATTTGTATTTGAGATAACATCTGTTTGGGGACTATCTATTTTTCTTTGTATGTACTGTGTAACACTTGTTTGAGGATTATCCTTCTGATTTTGTTAATAAAAATAATGGGTGGTTGGTTGAGTTAAGATCTGGGTATTATTTTTTTACAAAAATTCACCTCCAACTAGAAAAAAAGCTTTCTTTAGTTGTGCGAGCTAATGACTTTTTTAAAAACAAACAACCCTAAAATGAACTGCTGCTATAGAAGGTGTTGGTGCAACATTGAATAAGATATCCTTAATGTTTTAACGATGACAAATAAACGTTCGCAAAACCTTAAATTAACAAACGATAGCCAAAATCCATAAAACCGGATATTTGCATCTGGCGCGCTTGGCATGCGTCAGCACGTGGCCAGCGCACCACTTGCGAACTCTGTTTTTACAGATTTAATTTTGACGACTTTCCTCTTACCCGACACATGTAGAAACTTCAATAAAGGTATGTATATGATATTTGACCATTTAGGAACACTCCAAATGAGGTTTAGATTTAAAGAGGAGCAAAAACAAATCCTCCCATTTTTCAACAAAACGGCAACTCAAATATTTTATCAAACACCTCTAACCAAAGCCAAAACTTATTTTTAAACCTAGTATGATCATATTTTCAACATATCATCAAACAAAAGTATTCATTTGATTTTAATCCGGATTTACATTGTTTCTCATCACGTAATGGGTTTTACTCCCTTATTGGTCGAACTAAGTCAAATGTCACTTTGCGTAAACGCGTCCTTTTCCGTTATGGGATATGATTTACTTGAGATGCAAAGCACTTATCTAGTTTACATTAAGATGATTAGTGAACAAATCTATTGTTGATTATCATGGATTAAAGTCTAAATGACTAATTGAGTTTGTGGTATTTGGAGGTTAATCATGCTTTGAGTTTTCTCACCTCCTTACCAAAAAATATTTTACAAACTCACACATGTATTCCTTACATGTACAAGATGACTTACAAACTCTCACACTTCTCCCTACAACACTTTCATACCATACTTCCTACAACACAATCCTTCTAATCATTTGTTAATCTCTTTTCCAACAAATGATTAAACACTCCTTCTACACAATTCTACAACATACCCTTCCCAATCATTTGTTTACCCTTCTTACCCTACAAATGATTATGTATTTTACACACTCTAAACACTCTTCTCTTAAACCATCCCATAATCACATTTGCCCACTCTTTTCTCTCTTATTGGCAATGTGATTATAAACCCAAATCAATCCTTTGATTTCATCCTAAACATCATCACCTTCATACTTCTCATCTTTAAAACCTTCTTCAAGACTAAACTCCTCTTCACATAAACCTTACCCAAACAATACCCATATGGGATAACTCACATTCCCTTACACAATGTACCATCCTTGTACTTATTGTACTTTTTGTTCCCTTCATTCCCAATATAGGCTCTTCCATGTCCCATCAAAACATTCTCCATCACATATCTACTATTTACCTTTTTCCTCACAACCATTAGAATTTCACACATACACACACACTCTATCATCTTAGCCATTGATCTAACCACTTCATCAATCCTAGATACCTCACTTTCTTCTCCTCCCTTGGATTGAAATTCAAATGGCAAACAAACACATTTCCTTTCTACAAACAAACACACTTTCTTTTTTTACAAACAAACGCACTTCCCTCTCTTCAAACAAACACACTTCACTCTTTAAACAAACACACTCTCTATCCATCCTTGATCTTGCCACTTCACCTATCTAACTTACCTCTCTTCATCTCATCTTCACCCTCCATTTCAAACAAGATCAAGAGGCTCCTTTCCATCCTATCACCATCACATCATGCCAACTCATGATAACTCATTCACAACCCATCCTTATCCCATTCACCATTTCACACATGTGCTCAAAACATTTGAAATTCAAATTTCAAATATTCTCCCACAACATCCACCCTTTCTCTCCAAGTTTGGAATATACTAGGAATATTCCCTTGTACCTTAACTAGCCTTTCAAACCTTTAGTTAGATTCTAACTAAGCTAGTTACATTTTGAGGAAAACCCAAACTACCCTGGTTAAATAGTTATTTTCTCTTCTTTTCAATACCAGACAACAAAATTCTTTTAAATACTTCACAGACGCTTTTATCAAATGGCTATTTGAGTTGGTTGACCTTGAGTATAAGAATGATTGAAATGTCATAGCGTGAAGTACAATTGGGGGGTTTAACAAGAGCCGGTAGTTAATAAGCCAAAAACACAAAAAAGGGTTCCGGTCCCTGGCGCGCTGGCCACGCGCTGACACATGGCCAGCGCGCCACTTGCGAACTTGTTTTACCTACTTTGGGTTCTTGGCTTGATAAACACCCCCTCATGACCTTTGTATTCCTCGCCTCTTGCAAACCTTGTTTTCTCTCTTTTCTCTTCTCCTATTCTCTAAGTCTAACATCTAAGTGTTCCAAACTTATCATCTCATCATTCTATTGAAGTGAACACATCTTCGCAAGAGAGCCACACAAGTACCTAATCCATACTTGTGTGTTTTGTTGAGGGTTTTCTTTCTCATACCCTTTATTTAGAATCGAGTCTCTAGGTTAGGTTATGACTTGGTTCATCTATCTTCTTTTAATCAATCGAGTTGTAAGGGAAGTCTTGTATCCGTAGGATCAAG
>BQNB010069735.1:7988-17988 GCA_026074375.1 Tanacetum coccineum
CATGATGATAATTTTGTTGTTGTGTATATAATGTATATTATAATATGACCCCATACAACAAGTTTTTCTCTCATCTTCATTTAATAATTTAAAAGTAATTCATCGGATATTCATGATGAAATACTTAATGTTACGCTCGCTTTGAGCTATTAATCATGAAAACTTGAGGTTGCTATTTGATGACCATTTAAACGATGCATCGATTTTAAACTCTAAATGGTGTATACAGTGGATGTGTATGCCTACATATATTATAACACCCGAAAATCACATTTACCATTTTCGTAATTATATAAATAATATCACAAGTATATAAATAAATAGCAAACCTACATTAATTCTTCTAGTTCAGCAAACCTACATGTTATATATATAAAAATTAAAACTTATAAAAAGAAGATTTGATTAAGTTGAATTCAAACCCCACGTCTTACTGAGTCGTCATAATATCCGGCTCACTTTCCTCCATAAATCCCATAATAGTCTGGTTGTTGGTTTAGCAAGCCTTCATATAACTAAATAAATCTCAAGCGATGCAAATATAAAATAAGCTCCAAAGTAAACCATAAAATTTGTCCATACACTGATTTAGGGTGTTAGATATCGACCAGCGTAATCTGAGTCTAGGTTCACTTGGCCTTACTCATGTTATGGTTCGTTCGGGTTGTGGTTTGTGTTTGGATACGGTTTCTCTTTGTGCATGGGTGCGGTTCCGATTTCAATACGTCAGAGGGTTATAGTTCGTGACTGAGTAGAGTTGGTGTTACGTCTATCTATTCGCGTATGTTGGGGTTTCGGGTTCCATCTTACCTCGTTGAATCTTGGTGTTGTGTTCATACTTGTGTTACTGTTCGTATTCGGTTTCGGTTTCGATCTTCGTTTGTTTAGAGGTATATCTTAAGCTTCAGTACTTACATAATCATTATGTTAAAGTAGTAAATTAATAATCTGTTATATATATCTAACATATACCTCTTTACATCACCATCGAACCATGAACAAGTATTAAAGCATGTTGTTTTTCTGACGTAAAACTAAGACCGAATAGCATGAGTTTATGCATTCACATGATCATTAAGGTTAATAATAAACAGGTGTGAAAATGATTACATGCACAAGTGGCTATATAAAGAAATGAACCTTTGCAAGAGTTAATCTAGTTTTATATATGAGACATATAAATGGTAAATCGGTACAACATGTTGAGTATAATGTACAATACATAATATTTAGTATCTAAATGGAGTAAAAATGCCTTAAACTAGCTAGGTCTCATGTAATTCTAATGAAGAATACGACCTGCATGAACAGAAAAAATAAGTAAACTATACTGCATGGGATTGTGGACATGCCCATGGACTGTTAAAATATGATGGTTATGATTGGGTTTGATGTGACAGAGAAGAAGAGATGTGAGCTAGCAATGAGGAAGCAGATGCACTAGGCTTTATAAATATTTTACTATGCATGTGTATTACTCCGTATTAATCTTTTAAAATATGAAAAGACTGATTTTTATTTTTGTAAATAAATCACAAGTTTCAGTTGACACAGTTGGTATACATGCTGAAATAAACTCACACATTCTATTATAAAGTATTAGAACTTTTAATATACTAAAACATTCGAAATTAAATACGAAGCCCACTGTTGAAATTAATATGTACATTTTAAATACTAATCATATGAATAAGTGTACGAGTAAGAATACATACTACTATAATAATAGTTAAACTTTTGGTAATTTTGGTTCATTAATTCATGTAGATAATCTAAAGCGAGAGTAAGTCGATTTGATTTGTCAAGTGCGCGCTAAATTGTTTAAGGTACGGATATTCTTAATACCTACTTCTCTTTACTATTATTATGATTTATGCGTTGCTTCGTTCATTCCGTTATTCGTACAGATATTCTATCCTTTCTCTTAAGGATGCTTATGACATTTGATCCGTATCTATTTGCACCTATGAAATCCCTATTTATGTTCCCCATCCTATGATTCGATATTCGTTTGCTATCCTATTTGATAACTTCGTTGAACCCTTTTAAATTCGTTTGATATATGCTTCATTTGACACTGCCATGATATGAGTTTATTCGTGTGTTTGATCATGACTTTGTTTGGACATATTATGTTTGCTTCGTTATGTTTATGAGCCCTTTGTTTTGTTCTGATGCCCGAGCTATTAACTAGCCATGGAGGTATCATGGTCGCGTCATTGTGGCACCAATGGCGTGACACTATTTATGGCGGTGTGATCAGTCCACGGCGTCCCCATTTGTGTGTGTGCTATTTATGCACTTGGCCATATATGATTTGATATGATTTGTAGGGGGCGTATGGATGCATCCTAGGCTAATATTGTAGGATTTATATATCATTTAGTGCATGGCTTAGTGTGGTGCCAACACCCCCATTGCACACAGTTTGTAGGGTACCATCCGGTGTCTGCAGCTCCCCTTAAAATTTTGATACGATATGAATATGCATTTGATTGTAGTGGTCGAAGCATGGTGTCATGCTTAGACCATTCGTTTCGAGCTCGAAGGGAAATTTCTATATGTTATATGTTGGTTATCTGTTTGTTTGGCTAATATCTGTTTCAGATTGGCATCTAAATCGATATGGCTATCTGTTTCGTTTGGCTATCTATTTTGTTTGTCTATCTACTTCGTTTGGCTATCTATTTCATTTGGCTTCCTATTTCGTTTGGCTTCCTATTTCGTTTGGCTACCTATTTGGTTTGGCTACCTATTTTGTTCGGCTGCCTAGTTCGTTGGATACTTATTCCATTCAGCTCTAATGGTATATGAGATCTTTGTAACATAAGTTATGGTGATTCTATTTTGTTTATATCTGTTCACTAAGCTTTTTAGCTCAGCCGCATTTCTTTTCCTCGCGGCAGGTAACCAGGGGAAGTTGGGATACGAGTGAAGAGTGCCATAGGAGCTCATATCCATACTATTTTGATGGACTAGCATACCACATCTACACTATGAGTTGTTTAGAAGTTGGATTTTGGATTTGTTGCCATCTTAGAAGACCTTTATGTTATAGATTTTGTATTGCCCTAGTAACTACTGGTGTAATTTTGCCAAACCATTTTAGAAAAGTCTTCCGCTTGCATATGTTTGGTTCCGTAAATGTGACATTCGGGCCCGTTTTAGGGCGGGGTGTTACACCAGATCCGTAACATGTCAAAACCACATGGATCCAACACGAAAAAATAAACTAAACTCGTAAAACTCGAAAAACCACATGGAACATTTATGTAGTTATCTCTAATCCAAGTTTTTAAATACAGTATATTTTAAAAATATTGAGTGAACTCGGCTTCTGATACCAATTGTGGAAACTAGAAGGGGGGGGGGGTTAATAGTTTACAGGTTAATTAGTGTTTTAAAATTTTACTTCTAAAATTGTTAGATTCGAGTATATCTTCAATCAATCAACAATATGAACCAATCACGATAACTATCTAATTGTAATATCTACACAACCAATATAAAGAGATAAGGCAAAGAATGATTAAACCAAGACACCAAGATTTATATTGGTTAGGCTACGAAGCTCTTCTTCGCCCTACTCCACTCCCCGAGTATCCGACTCGAGATTTCACTATGTCAACAAGCTCCCTTCAGGCGAAGAAATCCGTTTACAAGTCGCTTACGTTATTTTCTGACACTAAGCTAAATGTCGAGTCCTAATCGTAGTTAGAACCAATCTACTACATACACAAATCCTACCCAACCACAAGATATACACTATCGAATTTACACACAATCCGATTTACACAATCATAACACAAGATAATCAAAATAAAATTTTGAATCTTAGAAGAAGTGAGGAGAAATCACTAATCTATAACACTTCGTTTCTTGGCGAATACGAGTGTTTTTCTTTTGCACTTGATAGAAGAAGGAAGAAGATAGAAGATGAGATTTGATCACTTGAAACAAGATTAAATTATGTTAGTGATTAAGATATTTAGTGAGAGAAAGAAGGTTTAGAGAGAGAAAGAAGACTGAAAAAATCATGCAAAGAGGTATGTTTTTCTACTGAGAATAGTGCAGTATTTATAGCCACGAATCCCCAACGGTCAGCTGGTGGCGGTCCCGCCGGTCCCAGATATATCTGGGGGCTGCCTAGCCACTTAGGGGGGCGCCCCTAGACTGACGCTCTAATTGTTGTCCTTTTGTGAGGAAGGTTTATCCTGGTGAGTTATATTCGGTTTTGGGGAGGAAATTTGAATTTCAAGTTTATGTTTTAAAATAAAACATTGTATTAGTATATAACAAAAATATTTTGTGTAATTATGTAAAAATATAGTTTTGTAGAGGGGGAATAAGAGTAATGTGCTTGGAATAGAGAAAAATCTATTTTTCTTGTTCACTAATTAAGTTTAATGATTTGTTTATCTATACCTTAAGTGATATATGTCGAAATGGAAATTTACGATTAATAACATATAGACGTTTATTTTTATCATGAGTGTTTTTACATTTTGTCATCTTCAAAACGTAGACGAGTCGAAAAAAATATAAATAACGTATTTAAGCATTATTTGTATTAACATCTTGCTATGAAATTTGGCCTAAAAGAAATAGTTATGTGAACTTAGTTTAAAGACTTGGCCCAAGTAACAATTCTACCTACAAAACAACCCTAAATCTCATCTAAAACTACTAACCCTAAACTTTTATCACACACAACACATCAACGTTGACTCAAAGGTAAAGTAAGTAAAGTTAGGGCTTTAGGCCCCCAATTGTTTGAAGGCCCTTATTTTTATAGGACCGATATATATAATCTATAGATATATTTATTTATTATTTATTTCTTATATTTATATATTTATACTATATAAAGTCACAAAACGTTGTTTTTTTCTTCATTTTAATATCTTGATTTCTATATATGCCCAAATTAACCGGTTAAATGTTTATTAATCAAATGTTTTGGCCTCTTTTGTTTATAATTTTACAGTTTTCAACCCTACGTGTTGATATAACACAATTTATGCCCAAAATACTAAGTATAATACAAAAGAACTACTTAGCTTGTAGAATTCTTGAATGACGATTTTAGTCATTTTGTTTCATTCTTGTTTTGTCTTATCAACTCAAATATAATTCCCAACATTATCTTTTCAAACCCACAAACATAATTTCACTCACAAGCTTTCTCTTATCTATTCATGTATAATTCTTCAACCAAAAGTTGCTTTTAAGGAGGCTTTGGTTTTCGCAAAAGAAAAGCGAACATTGAACGGAAATTTGAAAGAAGAACGAAATATTTGTAGAAATAGAGAATATGATGACGATGTTGGAAATGAAGCTATACAAAACTGACAAAAAGATTTTTAAAACCGATTATTTCTTATACATTGCATATCAAGTTATTTCATCACTAGAAAGTAAATATGATCAATTTAGATTGTATGAAGATATCTTTAGTCTAAATAACTAGCATTGAAAATCTAAAAAAATTAGATGATAGGAAGCTAAAAAGGCAATTGTTTGAACCCTTAAAAGTTCGTTAAGACATATTATAACAATTGTTTGGATATTTATGGTGTATATTTATGTTTGAAAGTGAGAGTTTTGAGAAAAATTATACATGTGAAAAACGTTACACCGAATTGATATACTTAATCAAATTATAAATCTAAGCTCTTTCTCTAATACTTATATGGCGTATATAATAATACTAACCATTTCGGTAACACTTTCTTCAACAGAAAAAAGCATTTCAAAACGAAAGTTAGTTAAAAGTTATTTACGATTGAAAGAGTCACCCAGAAGATTTGATTTATTGGCTCATTTATTAATTGAAAATGAAATATTATACTATATATATTTCGAGAAATTAATCAAGGATTTCATATGAAAAACGTGAAAATATAAATTTTATATAAACGATTTTTGGCAAATAACTTTGATAAAAAAGCCTCGTTTTAACCTGCCCCTTTCAACACACGCCTCTATCTTTTGCAGCCACTAGAGCTTCCTTTCACCTACCAACGAAAACTCTCTTTCTTTTGGTACTATGTCACGAAATACAAGAACACAAGTTCTATCAAGTTAAATAGAGTGATTTTTTAAAGACAAATTATGTTATTGGTTTGGTTTTGTTTCATTATTTATGATTTTTCGAAAACAATAAAGTCTTTTGTCTTGTCTTTTTTTTAAACGCAAATTTTTTACTTCTTATATCACGTATCAAACAATTATCTTACAAATTTCTTTCACGAAGTTTGTCCTCCACAACCTTTTATACGTTGGGGGGAACAACTCAATCACCAAAGAACTATGTTTTCCCAAGTGGAAAAAACAAGGTTCAGAGATAGTGATCTCGCTTATGAAACCGCTAACTATCCACACATCTTGTTCATAGTAAGGTTGTGCATAGTGTTAGTGGAGGGTGAGGACTTGATGGGGGAGTGAGGTTATCTTGTGAGCACACAACATGGGGTTAATGTGTGTAAGTGGTATGACATGGGGTGAGTAGATGATGTGGAGTGAAGTTCTATGTGTAGTTTGGTGTGTAGCATCAGGGGATATGTGTTACTAAATTTTCTGTGCTCAACTTGAAATGTAACATTTTTAGTAGGGTAAGACTATTAATACACGCTGACAAAGAGTGACTGTTCGGCATTCGTTTTGGTACTTACATAATGAGGTTTCTTACAATAGATGTAAAGCCCAGCAGTGTGGGATTGTGGTAATAATAAATCTCCCGGCCAGACTATTACTTTTGAATTCTACCGAAGGTACAAGGCTTTTATGATCAAGATGTATTTTGATGTACTGTGATAAACTATTCTTTTGGATGGGCTATTTCCTAGAGGATGTAACTCCTCCTTTATTGCTCTCATTCCAAAGATTCTCGATGCCAAGTTAGTTAAAGATTTTCGTCCTATCAGCTTGATTGGAAGTATATAACCAAATTATTACCAAAATCATGGCTAATCGGAGTTGTGCTTGGTGACTAAGCCTTCATCATATAGTGATGTTCCAATCGCGCGTTTGTTTCCAGATCGTCAGATTCTCGATGGACCCTCATAATTAATGACAAATTATTTCTTGTGCAACAAGCAGAATAGATTTCAAAGGGTTGCCTTTCAAGGAGATTTAGCAAAGGCATTTGAATTCTGTCAATGGGAGTTTTCTTGAAGAGACTCTTAAGTCTTTTGGATCAGTCCCCCATGTGGTGTAAATGGATCAAGGGTGCCTAAATAATGCGAGAAGGGTCCGGTTCTTGTTAATTATACAGGGTCGCCTACATCGGAGTTTCAATTTTTCAAGGGGTTGAAACAAGGGCTCCACTTGTCCCCGTTTCCTCTTTATCTTGGTTATGGAAAACATCGTCACCTTCGTTCATCGGCGGATTTGTAATGCTGGTCTCGTACCAAGGATATCTCAATCTATCTCCAAACTCTCTGGTGAATCTCTCACTTGTTTATGCGATGATGTTGACTTCTTGGGAATGGAATGATACGGAATGTTCGTCTTTTGCCTAATGTTTTGAAGTGTTTCTACATGTCATCAGATCAGGGTCTAAAATAATATCTAACAAAAAAAGCAAAATTATGGGAAGGGAGTTCCTTCTGGTATGTTGATTTGGCAGCCAACTTGTTTGGTTGTCTCGTAATCTTTCAAAACTCCTTATAATTATCTTGGTGTTTAAGGTTGGCAGCACACATGAATCGTATTTGTGAGTGGGATGATATTATTTCTAAGGTGTCTTCACGGCTCTCCAAATGGAAGTTAAAGACACTTTCTATCGGTGGTAGACTTACTCTTTTAAAATCGGTCCTCTCTTCTATCCCTCTTTATCACATGTCGATTTACAAAGCTCCGTTGGGTGTTCTTAATAAACTGGAGGTCATTAGAAGAAACTTCTTCAATGGTCATGATGGGTCGATTAGGAAAGCTACGTGGTTTAATTGGGACAAAGCTCTTGCTTCCAAGAAGAATGGAGGTCTTGTGGATTCAAGTTTGTTTTGCTCAAAATTGTGTGCTCTTCTTATTCAAGTATGGGTATGAGCGTATTTATACGATAAATTCTTCTTTGTGGTCTTCTTTTATCAAAGCGATGCATGGTTCTCATGGGGCAATTGGAGATTCTTCTCAGTTTCATAACAGATCGACTTGGAGGGACATTCTCAACGCTTGTCAATCTTTGAAGGCTCAAGGTATTGATTTATTCCAGTATATTCGTAAAAAAATTGGTAATGGGGAGCAATCTTCTTTTTGGAACGATATTTGGTTGGATGATGTAGCTTTCAAAGATCAATACGGGAGGCTATTCGCTTTAGAGGATCCAGATTATTAGTGTTGCTCTAACTTGGACATCCTTTCCTTGTTCTATTCTTTTCGTCGTCAGCCTAGAGGGGGAGTTGAGCAGGAGTCTTTTAATTTGCTAAGCTCGAAGGTGCAGTCGGTGATTCTTCCTCGTACAGAAGATCGTTGGTCCTGGAGTCTTGATGGTGCGGGTATGTTTTCTGTTAAGTCCACTCGGGTGTTCATTGATGACCGAATTCTGCCAGTTTCTACTGTTCCTACTCGATGGATCAAGCTTCTGCCAATCAAAATAAACGTGTTCGCTTGGAAGGTTTCTCATGATGCGTTACCCACCAGACTTCAGCTTTCTCTTCGGGGTATCGACATTCCATCGATTAGAATGCCACAATATGTGATTCGGGTGTGAATCTTCAACATCGCATACCTACTTATCCTGCTTGGTAATGATCTCAGGGTATGGAGAAGGATTTTAAATTTGGTGGGAGGCATGGTGAGCTAGCAATTTTTCTTCATATAGTGAGTGGTAGCCTTGCTTTTTCAATCATACGCTTACTTCTTCATCTTTGAAAATTTTTCTTGAGGCGATTGTTTCGTGACGTGGTGGACCTACTTGGGCATACAGGAATTCCTTATTTCTGCAATCCACCTCCAAATCAAGGCGGCGTTATTTGATGATATTGTTCAAAGATGTCGTTTTTATGTTAAATAGTAGATATAAAAAAATTGTTTCGATAGTATCAGGGAGTTGTTAAAATTAGTTGCTCAACTTGAAATGTAACGATTTTAGTAGGTAAGAGCTATTATTACAAAATTTTCATTCTGTTTTGGTACTTACTATAGTGAGATCGCCACATATATTTGGTTTTGTAGAAACCCTTTCATGTGACAACTATATTTTTCTTTTGTTATCAATTATGCTTTGTTACATCTTTAAGCCTGGCTAGCTTCTTTTAATTTGTTTCTCAACAACAAAATATAGTCACATTTAATATGGTCACATTTAATATGGTCACATAGTATTAAGGTTTTCAGTATATCTTTTACGTTTTTCCGGAAAGAATAAGTAAGGGGCTGTTTGATTGCTTCTTAATGGACCAATGCAGAGCCAACTACCTAGTCGGTCAGAGATTTGTTTCTTTGTTAAAAAAATTAGTACCTCTGCGTTATTTAATGGCTTGATGGGTTGGCACACCATCGATATAGGATCCGGACACCATCCACTTTACTCTTTCTATTTTTATCGAGCACAACTTTTCTCATAGCCACATATTTAAAATTCACCTTTTATCTATATATAATATTATAATATAATACTCCGTATATAGTATATAAAGTATGGGTTTTATGTGTCTGATATTAAGAATTCGTCATCGCCATTTGAGATTATTTTTTTTAACATATATCTCTTTTATTATTGTGTTTAAGTGACAAATGGTTGATGGGTGCTTTTTTTCTGATTGATGTGGGTAATGACTATATAACTTTAGTTGAAGTTTTATGAATCCGTCTTCAAATGTGTTAAATTTTTACATATCTATATATGTTTTATTTAATATCTTTTTGTTAGTATATCGTTCTATTGATATGGAGTAGTTACAGAATAGTAATAACAATTCACTCTTCATAATGTGTATTTTTTAAAGAGTAAACAATAAAAATACATCATATACGACACAAGGTTAAATATGTAATT
>BQNB010069735.1:22988-33382 GCA_026074375.1 Tanacetum coccineum
ATTTCGTAACAGATTTACGATGAGCTATGTACTACACACGTTGTTGTTGTGGTTTTTAATTTCTTTTATTTTTTCGATGAAGAACGATGATAGTAGACTCAACAAATGTGTTTAGAAATTAACATTTGCATACGTATAAAGTTTATCCTTTGGTATACAACTTTACTCAAGTTACTGTGTTGTGGTTGGTGTTGGTATTAACTGAGAGCGGTAGGTATAGAGGAACATTGATTACCATCTCAGTAGAGTAAAAGGTGATTAGCAATTCTTTCTTTGTCATTTAATAGCAATCATTTGTACGTGTTGTGACTATGCATGTTCTTTTATGTGTGTTCATATGAGGGTTTGTGAGTTTGTGTGGGGAGGTGTGTTGTTTAATAGTCATCAGGTATGCTAAGTTGTAACTTTACGAGGGTGTTTGGGATTGCTTATTCAAAATATATTATTCGTTTTGAAAACGGATAATCAGATAATCAGCGGTTACAAAACGCTATTTTGAAATGTAGTGTTTGGATATGATTATTCTGTTTGATATCGCAATAATCAGATAATCGGTTTTGCAAGTGTTTGGCAAAGCAGATTATTTATGACTTAACATGTAAAATGACCAAAAAATACATTTCATTATTATTGTGTAATAACACAAATTTTATAGTTATACGAGTAATATTTTTTGTAATAAAAACTTAGCATACAAATTAATCATAAATTTTATAATAATTCTACCACATTTACATTTAACAATTATTTATATACTCGTAACAAACTACTAAGTCTCTAGCTACATATAATCTTATCACTTGCTTTTTGACTTTTTTCATAAACCTACTCGTATTACTTTCTTCCCCATCCAGTAACTTCCCTTCATCAAAACCTTCAAGCAAACAACTCATCTCCATTTATTACCACCTTCCTTCACCATTTTTTTCACCGCTTTAACCATGCCTTTTGATCACAGGTCGAATATGTGATAAAAACACATACACATATAAGGATATTTTGTAATTACCAATTAAAAACTGAAATTCATATCCACATATTTGTTAGTGTTATTGGATCAAAATTCTTAAGAGAATAAGGTCGATGGCAACAGATGGGTTTTTAGTTTTGAGGAAGAAAGAATAAAGGGGTAATTTTGTAATTTTGTTGTTAGGGGTGAATTGCGTTTTGCAAAAGCACGTACTCACCTACTTTTTCAAACCGGCGTTTTGATGAGGTTCAAACGCAGATAAGTGATTATTCACTTTTTATATCCAAACACTTGCAATTGGATTTTTGCGTTTTCAAAACGTGATAAACAGATAATCTGCTTACAAACGCAATGCCAAACACCCCCTAAGACTGTTTTGCCCATGGTTTTACAAAACTCATGTATGTAGTTAGGGTTTTGGTCATAAAATAACAACAAACATCTTTAAATGTACCAATTTGGTATATGAATCAAAAAGTGTAAAACTTTATGTAACATACTTTCATGTTTTGTTCTAACATGCACCAATGCTCACACAGACTACCGGTTAAAACCTAGTAAAATCAGCAAAACAAACCTACGTGGCATTTTTAATAACAACTATTGGTCGTAAAATAGCAACAAATTTCTTCAAATGTACTGATTTAACACGTATACTAAAAGAGTAAAATACACATGACATGGCATCAATATTAAATTTTTGGTAAAAACAAGTTTTTGCGTGTATATTAGATCAAAACATGAAAGTATTTTATATAAAGCGAAACACATTTAAGTTCACATCCGTTGATATTTTATGACAAAAACGTATGTAGTTATACTGAGAACATTCTTAACAACGTTACAGCTGAAATACAATAATCTAATACTTTGTGGATTGTAATTTATATTTTAACAACCACTATTTGCACACAAAATACGACAATATCAGCAACTAAAGTAAACGTATGACGTCCTCTGAAAATTTGACAAGATCTAGGATTATTAATCATATAAATAAAGATAGTAAAAAATAAACAAAAAAAAAATAAAAAAAAAAGAAAAAAAAAAAATAAAAAAAAAAAAAAAAAAAAAAACTAAATAATAGAACTTCGTAAGGACATAAGGAGAAGAAAAAAATAAAGATTAATAGATAAAAATGAAAGTAAAAATAAATAAATAAAAAAAAAAAAATAAAAAAATAAAAAGAAAATAAAAAAAAAAAAAAACTATAAAAAAAAAAAAAGATAATAAAAAATAATAAAAAAAAAAAAAAAAAAAAAAAAATAAATAAGAAAAAATAAAAAATAAAATAAAAAAAAGCTATAAAAAATAAATAAATTATAATATAAAAAAAAAAAAAAAGAAAAGAAAAAACTATATAATTTAAAAAGAAAAAAAATAATAAAAAATAAAAATAAAATAAAAAAAAAAATAAAAAAAAGAAAAAAAAAAAAAAAGAAATAATATAATAAAATAAAATTAAATTTTTGGTAAAAACAAGTTTTTGCGTGTATATTAGATCAGAACATGAAAGTATTTTATATAAAGTGAAACACATTTAAGTTCACATCCGTTGATATTTTATGACAAAAACGTATGTAGTTATACTGAGAACATTCTTACACGTTACACTGATTACTAATAATCTATACTTTGTGGATTGTAATGTATATTTTAACATCCACTAGTTGCACACAAAAATACGACATGCACAAACGAAAGTAAACGTATGACGTCCTATGAAATTTTGACAAGATCTAGGATTAGTAAGCTATACCAAGAGTGGATTTTGATTACTCATATGATAATCATCAACAATTCCACTTACTACCAAAAGTTGTTTACCACTAAAATGACACAAAAAGAAAACGGCTAGTGGATTTGCATGACTAAAAAGTTCATGGACCTTTTTAATCTCCTTTCGTGATTTACAAATACTTATTCACTATTTTTTTTAACGGTAAAAGATAATTATATAAATAAAATGCTACTCTTTCCGTCCCAAAATTATTGTCCCCCGACAAAAAACACACAGTTTAAGAAAAGTGCATTTATTACTGCTTTACATTTCTTACTTTTTGACAGAAAGACAGTTTTACCCTTAGCTAATTAATTAAAGTCTTTTTAAAGTTTGTAATAATAATTTCAAACAAGAGTAATATAGTAAACTTGATCAAACTTCACTATCTATTTTTAGTAGTGGACAATTAAATTGGGACATCCCAAAAAGGAAACGTAGACAATAAAAATGGGACGGAGGGAGTATTAGCAAGGCGTTAGAAACCAAAAAAAGTAAAAATACAATACTAGAACTAAGAAAAAAACCTAGACTAACAAGTTCCAAAGACTTTAACTGCGAGGGCTACAAAAATCCCCGCTCATGAAGGCCGAGCCACCGGTTTTCACTCCAGACCGTTTTTGATGCAACCCCAAACAAACATCTGGGAACACGAGATGATAAAAACACAAACGTCATCTTAAACCATTACTCGAGCGAAGCAAAGGGGATTTAAGCCAGTCAATCCAATTACAGATCATGTGACCCCTATGACGAAGCCAAGAATACAAGGAAAGGCGAATGCTGTCGAAAATGTCACTTTTCCTCATCGGGTGTGAACGAAAAGTAACACTGTTACGATACCTCCAAAGCCACCAAAGTGAAGAAGAAAAAATAACTGATAAGCGCCAGGACTTCTCTTTAACCACCTGCCACGAAGTAAAAGGAGTAAAAGAAATATCACACCATTTACGAACAAGCATCCAAATGTCCTTGGCAATATTACACTCAAAGAAAATATGATTTGAAGATTCCACATTACCATTACAAGAGGGACAAGAGATCGCCTGAATATCAATACCGCGGGAAGAAAGATTCAACTTATGAGGCAAGCGATCCAAAATCAACCTCCAAATAAAAATATTGACCTTTCGAGGAATGTTTTTATCCCAAACTGTCGATGGAACCAAAGAAGAGAGAATCTTCGAATCAATAATGCATCTAGCGTCCTTTACAGAAAAAGTTCCATCAATGCCCAACGACCACAAACAAGTATCTTCAACTTCGTTAATTTCTGCAGAACTAATTTCAAAAAGCATGTCGAGTAAATCAGCGGAATTTCGAGCACCAAGGTTAGGCCTCAACCAATTCCAACGCCATTGGCCATGATCAATGCGGTCAATAATAAGACAATCTTTCTCACGCTCCAATCGGTATAGCCAATTATATCGAATATAAAAAGGAGAATCTCTAACCCAAGTATCTTTTTAGAAACGGATACGCGTGCCACAGCCTGCTTGGAAACGAAAGGAAATATTAGGAATAATGTTATTTGAGTGTAAAAAATTAGAGGAACCAACTATTCTAGCCCACGTACCGTTATAGATGCAACCATTGTTATCAAAGCCTCCTTCCTGGCCATGTAAAGCTTTGATAACTTTAACCCAGAGCGCGTTCTTGTGTGATAACAACCTCCAAAGCCACTTTTAGAGAAGGGCGAGGTTAAAAGCTTTAAGACTACCGATGTTTAAACCGTCGTTATCATAAGAAGAGAGGATATTTTTCCATTTAATCCAAGCTAGTTTTCTAGCTTCGTAAGAACCTCCCCAAAAAAACATTGCTCGGGATCTTTCTAAGGAATTTATAACAGATTCAAGGACCTTGAAGATCGAGAAGTAATAGATACCGAGGCTACCAAGAACAACTTTTATTAAGGTGTAACGGCCCCCTATAGAATGGAGATTAGCCTTCCACGTGGATAACTTCAATTGAAACCTGTCCAATAAAACCTGCCAACTTGATGTCAAACTCATATTAGAACCAATGGGCAACCCAAGATAAGTAAAAGGAAAGGATCCAGAAGTGCATCCAGAATTACTGGCCATAGAAGAGACATCAACATCCGAAACCCCAATGCCATAAACATATGATTTTCTGAATGTTAAAATTTTAAACCCGAAGCTAAGTAGAAGACTTGTAAAACACGCATGATATTGTCTAAATCATTAGTGTGGAAACTAGAAGGGGGTAGAATAGTTTACCGATTAATTGGCGTTTTAAAACTTGGTTTGTAAAAACGTTTGATTCGAGTATATGTGATATCAACCAACGATATGAACAATCAATATATCCAACTACTAGCTAAGATTAGGACAAGACATTTAGCTTTGTGTCGGAAAATAATATAAGCGACGTGTAAACGGTTTTCTCCGCCTGAATGGAGCATGTTGACATAGTGAAATCTTGAGTCGGATACTCAGGGAGTGGAGTAGGGCGAAGAAGAGCTTCATAACCGAACCACTATAATTTTTGGTGTTGTGGTTTGATTGTTCCATCTCTTATCTTTTATTTACATTCCTTATTTATTGTTTGTATTGTGATTGAATTGCAAATAGTTAGATATATTGATTGTTCATATCGTTGGTTGATATCACATATACTCGAATCAAATGTTTTTATAAACCAAGTTTTAAGACGCCAATTAACCGGTAAACTATTCAACCCCTCCCCCCTTCTAGTTTCCACACTAATGATTTAGACAACATCATTCGTGTTTTACAAGTCTTCTACTTAGCTTCGGGTTTAAAAATTAACATTCAGAAATCTAATGTTTATGGCATTGGGGTTTTGGATGCTGATGTCTCTTCCATGGCCAGTAATTCACTAAACCCTCAATCTGATGTTTAAAAATTAACATTCACTAATCTATAACACTTTGTTTCTTGGCGAATACGAGTGTTCTTCTCTTGCCCTTGATAGAAGAAGGAAGAAGATGAGATTGGATCACTTGAAACAAAATTAAACTATGTTAGTGATCAAAAGATTTAGAGAGAGAAAAGGGATTTTAGTGAGAGAATGATATTTGAAAATTTTGTGCAAAGAGGTCTGAGAAACTGCAAGGAATAGTGTAGTATTTATAGCCAAGACAGGATAATGTCTCATGTGGGCGGTCCTTGCGGTCCGAGATATATATGGGCGTCCTGCCAATCAGGGGGCCGACGCTCTCATTTTGTCTTTTTGTGAGGAAGGTTAAATCTGGTGTAGAAGCTTCCATTTTAGGAGGAAACCCAGATTTGAATTTTTATAATTAATTAAAAATCTCTTTAATAAATAAAAATATTTTGTATATTTTTATTTTTGTAAAAATAGTTTTGTAGAAATGTAATGGTTAATAAAAATTATTTTCTTGATCACTAATCATGTTTAATGATTTGTTTATAGATACCTTAAGTGATTTACGTCGAAATAGAAGTTTACGATTAATAACGTATAAACGTTTATTTTTATCGTAGATGTCTTTACATTTTGTTATCTTTAAAACGTAGATGAGTCAAAAAAAATATAAATACTGTTTTAAGACATTATTTATATTAACAATCTCCTCCTTTTTGGTGATGACAAAATATAAACTCATTTTACATAAAAATAAAACATTTCAAGTTATTAATGAGTTTTAATCCATTTCTCCTCCTTTTTGTCGAATCCAAAAAGGTAGATCATCGAGTTGAGAAGAGAAAGAAATCGACGATGCTAAAGCTCCCCCTTGATGTATACTCCCCCTCGTTTGGAGAACCAAAGGATCGAGTTATGGTTAATTGCTACAAAACCGAGTTAGAATCACAAGAGCAAGATATATTTCTAACTAGTAGCAATATTACGACAAATATAAAGATATGGCTTAATGGAGAAGAAGTAGCCAACTAAAGATATGCATGCAAACTACCCATAATGATAGAAACTCATTCATTCATAATAATAAAGAAAATATATACTTGAAAAGTATGAATATTACAAGACTAAAGAATTAAACATAGAAACATAACATAAAGAGACATCCTACAGTAGATCTAGACTAGTTGATTCTTGATGTCTAGAAAATGCCGTAAGCAAAAGATGGGTTGTCATTTATTTAGATAAATTAAACATATGAGAATGTTTAATTTTGACGATGTGATAGTGGAGAGGTTGGTGAGGGATTGTTTGGTGGAATGTCGATGAATGTCATCTCTTAAATTATGAAAGAGAGTTTGAGTGTACATGCAACAATGACAAAAACCGGAGTGAAATGTGACTTGGTCATTTATGGCGGGGTAAATTATAGTTGTTGATGGTGAAGGTGGAGACGGAGGAGTTTGTGTAGAATCATTTGCTACACATTGAAGCTCGGTTTCAATGATGTTGGATAGGTGATGAAGTTGATTTAGTTCATTCATGATTTGCTCCTTAGTTTGATTTGGTGGTTGAGAGGTTGGAGATGGAGGATTGGCAATATTTAGAGAATGTGGTGGCGAAATGTTGAGTGAAAGAGGAGGTGAAGGTGGTAGAAGAGTGTTGTATCTTCAAGTGTCATTTGATGTCGTCTTGAGTAGTCGAAAGATAATTTTCAAGAAGAGGACATAATAGATGAAGAAGAGTAGGAGAAGAAGTGATAAGATGATGAAGAGTGAAGAAGATTAAGGGTTTATATAATGGGATTAGAGAAGAAGTTTAAGGAAAAGCATGGTGTTTGGTGATAGATATTCCAAAATTTACTTGGCTAAACAGAGAAAGAGCTGTAAAGTCTAGTGTAGGGATGGTCAAAGATACAAAAAAAGAGGGAACAGTAAAAAGCTCGTGACCACTGGGGGCGGTCCAGTAAATGGGAGGGCGGTCCCAGATATATGAGGGGGTCGCCAGTTATTTACGGGGGTCGTTTTCTAGGAGTTACGAAATTTTTCAGAATTACCTGTTTTTCTATTTTGTGTGGAAAAGAGTAGGCTAGAGCGAGTTGTGTTTTAACAACTCCTAATTTACGAGGGTCGTGTTTTAGTCAAGTACCAAATAAAATGGGTAATCTAGCCTAATTCCATCATGCAATTAAGATAATACATATTGAGCAAGAAGAAGCATAAGATATAGTTAAGAGTAGTTATACACGTACTAAGATATGTCATAATAATATCTAGTTCAATTCTACAAACAAATTTGTCCTAACATGTAATCGTTTTACATTGGGATCTTGTGCAACATCTAATTTAACTATAATGATTATGATGGGCACACCGAACATCTTCTAGAATTTCCTCATTTGAGAGATTAGACAGAGGATTCATTTTTGTTGGGTGAGAGATGTATTTATGATCATTTAGAGAGTACCCAGTTAGTTTGTCCAGAAATTTTAAGAGTAAAAGATCGTATGGCAAGATGCCATTAGGGCGATGCTTGAAATCATTTATTCAATTTATGATAAAGTGAGAAATATTGAAAGAGGTGGAAGAGGTTATGCAGTAGAGCATATAGGCTTCACAAGCCGACAAGTGATCTTTGTCAATACCAACGGTGCACATAATGTTCTCGCGAATAAGAATATGTGCCGTTTTTAGAAAATGACAAATCTCTTCAGTGAAGAGATTACATGGATCATCAAATTCGAACTTGAAGCTGTTCAGACGCTTTTTAGTGATGTTGTAGATTATTGAGCTAGGATGAACAAGTTCGGTATAAAGAGGACCTTTGGTTGGAGAAGAGTTATGATGAAGGATCGACTTAAGAGACCATTCATTGTTATAAAAACAATGTCCTTCAAAAGGAAGATTAAGTAGTGTTCCAAAATCTCTAAAAGACGCAAATGTTCTTTTTCCATTTATTTCAAAAAATATGACCTAAAGATCATCAATTAAAATAAGTTCAAATGTTTGATAAAATTTAATTATGAATTTTGGATAAAAATTCCACTTAAGTGGAGCAAGGAGTTAAATCCTACTTTGTTGAGAATCTCTTCCAAGTTGTATTTAGAATTCAATGTTGTATCAACAATTCTACCTTCATGGATTAGTCGATTATATATTTTTAGAAAATACATCTTTTAAAAGGATGTGTGTATAGAGTTTTGTTGTAAGGATTTACTCTTCATATTTATTCATCTTCTTCACCTAATCAATAATAAGGGAAAATCTTAGCATATATATATTATGGTTTTGAGTATTATTGTCTAGTGTGTGTCTATATGCAACACATGTAGAGTTGCGGTTAACTTGACTCTAAAACAAAAACCTATGAGTTAACCTAACCACTCCTTTGTTTGATTTTGCTCATCCAAACACGTCAAAAATATACATTGATTATATATCTCGATTGATGTTCATGAGATCATTATGCATGAATGCAAAAACGTATTTAGAATGTATTAACAATGCATTAAAACATTTTATGATGTTACTAACGTGAGAAATTTTGAGAATAAATTAGGGTTTTGTTCATATTGAAAATTTTTACCAAGCACACTCAATTATGCAAATCATTATTCTACGGGAAGCAAATTAGTTATACATTGTGTTATTATAGTCCTAATTGCACACAAACACGAAAAAAATAAAAATCCCTAATTTTTGATTTTGTGTTTAATTGAAACCTAGACACAAATTGAAAAGAAAATTGATGGAATGTGTTGGGCCAATTCAGTGTCCAATGATCTTTCACTTAGGATTTGAATACAAAATATCCTAAGTGTTAATAACTTTTAACATTTTGAGGTCACTAAGTGAACAGTCACTCAGTGAGTTACCTTCAGGATGCTTAGCCTGAGTCTATAAGAAAGACTCTAGCATTAAGTGAGGCGGTACTCAGTAAATAAAGCCTGAGCCAAAGAAGAAGGTGATGGGTTCAGTGAGTTGTGGTAATAGACTCACTGAACCCCATACGATCTCCAACAACTAGAAGACCCTGAAGACAAAAGGCTAAAGAATAGGCGAGATAGTTTGAAACAGATAAGTCTAAGCTCTTATATGTCTGAAATTCCACTATCCTGAATAGGGTATGAAGACAAGGTCAGTGTCAGTGCTGACCTTAGAAAGTGTTGTTGTCCCATACTTAGAATAGAAATGTAATAGAGACAAAGTTGTACGTTGTGTACTAGCCTATTAGCATTGGACATGCACTTATCACCCATGTGAGTATGACCCTACCTAATTAGTATATATAGAACTCTTGTAAAAGAGTAGTTGTAAGTTTGTGCATTCAAAGTTGTAACTTTCGCAAACACGTACTCCTCCAAATTTACTAAGTCCCTGAGTGAGCTCAGTTGGTTAGCATAGTAGTTAACT
Source organism: Tanacetum coccineum (assembly GCA_026074375.1). Taxonomy (NCBI): domain Eukaryota; kingdom Viridiplantae; phylum Streptophyta; class Magnoliopsida; order Asterales; family Asteraceae; genus Tanacetum; species Tanacetum coccineum. The sequence continues at coordinate 33,019 of BQNB010069735.1, forward strand.
TTGCATAACACTTTAAGTTTATGCAAAGTTATTAGTGAGGAGATCACACACACATACATTGTCATTCAATCCCCATTGTAGTTCCGCATACAATGGGGTATAATTCTTAATAAAAAAGAGTTAAACGTTGAATTTTTTTTGTGTCTTTTACTTATTAGTTATCTTTACTTACACAAAATCTTTTCAAAGAACAAATACTTTACTTTATTTACTAGCCATGAGTTAGTTAATGATAACTTTGTAATTATTGTTCACTAACTAAGAGGGAACAACAGATTGACTTACAATGAATGATCTTTAAGATGTTAAGAGTGATAATTAGTGTTGATTTGATCTTCAATTTAAGTTTTAGTGGTTGATTTTG
>BQNB010069736.1:1125-33381 GCA_026074375.1 Tanacetum coccineum
ATTAGTTAAACTTGTACTTTAATAGCTTTGACCAGTTAATCCACTTTGACAAGATTTATTGATTTTTGTTGTTTTATTTTTGATATATGAGTGTAGACGAGTTATATTAATTTATTACACATACAAATTCATATGTTTGATTGTTAAAATCCAGTGTGTAGTGTTGCCACTAGGAGTAAGAGGGCATAAAAACATAACCAATTGCAAGAGTTATGTTTGGATTAGTTGGTCCCATATACTTAACCACAATCGTTTGGATTAGTTGGTCTCATATATCAATGGTTTCAAGTGTTCAACTAAAAAAATGTCACTCAATCACCAAAAATAAACCATGGCAAGATCTTGTCAGAAACAAGTAACCTTTAAAAAAGAGTTCATATATGTTTTTTTGCTGCTCGTGGGTCTCTAGCCCAGAATACATGCTGATGTTTTCTTTTTTTTAGTTTGTTGTTGGGCTTGCTATTGGTGCTTGCATATGATAATGTTTTTATTGTTTAGGTTGTGGAGAATTTTAGTTTAGTTGTAGTCTTGTATGGCTTGAAATGTTTGGTTTCTGTTATGTGTCAAGCTCCTTGCTTGGCTCTCTTTGTTCTTTTGTTGTTTGGCTTTTGGCCACTCATCTAATATAACTTAGCTTTTTAAAAAAATAGTTCATACATGGTTTTTAGTTACAAGTAATTGATGTATATCATGTAGATTTTTTTATGATTTATATTAATCGTTTCTAGTATGTGTGTTACTTGTCATTTTTTATGTTTTTTATAATTGATTGTAAACTCACTCTCTTGGTTGCAGTTATGCTCTACCCTCATCTAAGGCGAATGCTATAGTGCAGGGGACTTTGGTCACTTGGTGCTCTCTGGCATCCAGATTGGGCCTTTGGGCTTTAAAATCAGAACTTGCTCTTCAGGTAATGTGTTCCAGTTACAACTAGAGATGAGAATTTATTGATGTTATACAAGCACTTGAACAAAAGAATCCGTAATATAAGCCGATGCATATATGTTTCAAAGTTAATATAAAATTAATAGAAGAGTGCATATATGTTTTGTGGCTTGTATAGAATCACTGAAAAGAGTGTGCACATGTGTTTTAAGGTTGATATGAAATCAAGAAAATATATATGAATACATGTTTCAACTTGTGAGTATGTGTTTAGATCGTGCATATGTGTTTGCTAGTGTTCATAATAAAAATAATAGTTTTGTTTGTAATTTCAGGTATTGATAAAGATGAGACCAATACACATGTGTTTTCACAAGTACATCATTCATGAAGAAAAGTTGATTATGATAAAGATACAAAGACGCAAGTGCAGCGTGCATCTATGTTTTAATAAATTTGATGAGAAAGTGAAGCGTGCACATATGTTCTTTGAAGAGTGCACACATGTTTTTGAATGACGTGTACATTTATATTTAACAATTTGTATTTAAAATGTGTTTCATTCGATATCAATTTGTGTGTATACAATTCATGTTTTTTGTTTGTTATAAGTTTCTAGATTACATGTATTTGTTTATGTTTTTGGTTATAAATGTCGAAGATTAGAAAAAGATACAATATAAACATATGTGCAATTATCATTTTAAGAAAAAAAATGTACAGTAGAAACATATGAGATTTACAATATTTATGAAAACATATATGCACTCGTTTTTTTTCTTTTGAAAACATATATAATGAAAAAAATTATAAAATAAAAAAAGTTATTTTTTAATTCTGAAAATTAAGGGGTTTTAAAAAAACGTTTTTTAATAAAATACAATAAAAAAAAGTCAAAATGTGTTTTGACTATTATACCCTTTTGAATTAAATTTAAATTTATTAATTATATTAAATTCTTATTGGTTTAAGGTGGTTCTGTACAAAAAAGTGGTTCTGCAAAGAACGGTCCCCTATATAAGAAGGATAAAAAGTAACTATAACCGCATATCCGAGATGCATCGACTTAAATTAGATGCATCTTTATAATCTTAGATGCATTATAATGCATCATAATGTGTTTTCTAGCTTTTAATTAGATGCATATACGTATTTTAGATGCATTTCATGATTTCTCTTATTTTTTGGTCCTCTACATGTGCCAAAATCATGAAAATTAATTTGCACCATCTACACATCAAATTAACTTACATATTATACATATATACATATATACATATATACATATATGTATGTATACATATATGTATGTATGTATACATATATATGATATATAAAAATATCGCTTAGATAAAAACACAACTTTTATCAAAATAAATTTTATTAATCTAATTCACAAAAAATCTTAATAAACCCATATTTTTTTTTTCATATAAAAGTTATGGGTGAGCTGATAAACCGAAAAACATTCTAAACCAAAAAAAAAATGAAACCAAAAATAACCTACCGAAAGTAAAACAATGGTTCCTTTTTTGTTTTTTCAAAATAAAAGCTTCGGTTTGTTACTAATCATACATCTAAATTTAATTTTTTAATATAATACATAGTTCCAGTTGATGAATAGGATGCATCACAATGCCTATTGTGGGTCATTCATAACATTTTGGTGAAAGGAGTGATACTAATCAATAAGAGGTTTAAACGACAGCTTGATAAGCTTCTTTGTACACATCACAAGATCGATCTATTATATAAACCTTTGTCAACGGTTCGCCAGAGCGTCTAACTCTTAAAAACGAAAAAGATATGGCATTTTGAACTTTGAAAACTAAAGCGGCAAAATTCTGCACACATTGTTTTTGTGCTGACTTTTAGTCCATCTTGCGTGTAGTGTAACTTGGTCATGCCAATAGGTTTTCTAGGTTTGGAGGACCCTACGACTAAGTACTTCCAGTCTACTTTCCAATGAACTAGGCCACAATGATTTTTAGTACCTAAAAGTGGGTCAAAACATGTTTACGAGATTAGTTGTCAAAATTGGGTTTGCTGAGTTTGAATTTCAGTTGCAAAGATGCAATGAGCAGATGGGTCAAAACTTAATAATTTTTGATGAAATTTGAACTGGAACATGTTCATGATGTGTGTGACCTGCTGATTGTTTTATAGATTTTTCTAAGGTGTTTAAGGGTGTAACACCCCCAAATTGGGTCGCAGCGGAATAAGGATATCCAGGGCGTGTCACTTCATAGATCAATAGCACAAGATATATAAGAACGACAAAAAGTCGTTTAAAATGATACATTGGATTTGATAAAGGACTTATTACACAAAGCATATAGCTTTACTTGTTCCATGTTTAATATTACAAAGATTGACAATACATTTCCCAAAACATATTACGTCCAAATCTTTAACGTGATAACCAAAAGTTTCACCAATGTATCCCTGGCACCTCGTGCCTATTGACCACCTGAAAACATTGCTTAAAACGTCAACAAAATTGTTGGTGAATTCATAGGTTAGAAAAATTATATTATGCAGGACCGCAAGACTTTTCCCGTGATAATGCAACAGATGCAGACATCACAAAAATCCGATTACATTTACCTAAGCTCATGACACTGAAGCTCGACAATTTTATTAGCAATAATATAAATTGCTAATCTGCCCTATTAGATGTCTAACCCGAAACATCTCCAATTCGACATGCTATATCGTTCGTTCCCGGTGTTAGCTAAACACCCGAACGGGGAGGTCGTTTCCCAAATAGATCTATTAATAACATTCGCGCTTACTGAGACCAATCCAATTGGTTATACCATAATTGACAGTTCATGATAATGGGCTCAACTTGGGTTATCGCTACTTAGGCAAACACGTAATCAATATAAAATATCCACTTGCGTCCAATTTATAAAACAAAGCATGTTTCCACCCCAAAGTTATAAATCATTGAAATCGTAAAAATGTGGGGCTATGAACTCACCTTAAGTGAGTGATCTGATAATATATAACAAATGTGGGAATGCTTCACGATTATTCCCGAATGCAACCTAATTCAATATAGGTCGTATAAGTACCGAGTACTTTAATTAATAACATTATATCTAATCCTATAGTAGTTACATCGTACTATCGTTCGGGCTATCATAATTTAAGAGGTCATGACATGACGTACGAGGAGCTAGGACACTTTAAATCGTAAATCCAACAGCTCGTCAATACGACATCCGAAGAGGCCTCATTATGAAATTCCCTAGTAATATAGCACTTGATAACTAATACCACATATAGGTCTATATAGCTCAATCACCATCTAATTGTTTTGGAAAAATTGGGTTGATTAAGTAAAAACGTTTATAATTATCGTTTTAGTAAATATAACATAACTTTTGCGTTTTAAGCCCTAATTTGACGTTTCTTATGCCCACGCTTTCGTACAAAGACGAGTGATCAAAATATTAGATATTAAAATTTTCAACTTTCTGTTGTGAATAGTAATTTTACTGTTCACAACAGCTATAAACCCGTTTTTACGTTTTAATTAGCGTAAAACTCGTAAATGTCGTATTTTATTCGTTATAGTTCCGTTTTTAGCGATTCTTTCGAGTACGATCTCGTATTTAAAAGTTATATCATATATTTGATGTTTTAAAAATATAACTTTCTGTAATGAATAGTAATTTTTATAAAAATAGTTTTATAAACCCGGTATTAACGTAAATCGTATTTTTATCGTATCTTTTTCGTTATAAATCGGTTTTTCAAGTTTCTTATCATTTTGGAATCGTCATGAAGCGTATTATTTTTATAAAAGGTCAAAACCTACTGTATAAGTGTCGAATTTAAACAGCCCTTTATTATCCAAGAGTATACGTGTGACAACCGTAGTTTGAGCAGGGTAGCTTATACCTTTAGACTTTAGTTTTTGCTCGTTTTATGTGATTTCTACCTTTCGGAATCCCCGTTTACGAGATGTAGAATATTTATAAAACATAATATCCACTGTTTGGAATTCGATTCCAAACAGCCCCTTAATATCTATATATTTACTTATTTATTAAACTTGTTTTATATACTTTTTAACTAAGCAATTTCCACAAGTTTTTTCCCTACTCTTAATATACTATATTATACATATTATATAATCCATAGTTCATAATTTGTCCATTTGTCCGAGTCATTAAGTCCTTAACAACATTTTTAAACCATAATCTCCATAAGTAACTTTTTACTACAAGTTCATCCATAACCACTTTTACATCATAACCACAAGTGTACAAGTCTTTTACTTCCATTACGACTTTATTTTAGCATCCATATATCATGACTAAAAGCTTATAAAACTATATTTAAAAGAAAAATCCATTTTTACAAGTTAAACATATCCTAATGGTGATTTCACTACATAAACATCACATATACATATAATCATATAGATGAAAAGTTAAGGGCTTTAGATAACCTTAATGAGATGATGAATGATGATGAAAAACAAGTGCTAAACCTTTGTTTAGACTTTAAACCCAATATTATAACCAAGAAAACCCTAGTTTCCGAATGAAAACCCTAATCTTGATTTATTGCTTCAACACTTGTAAATGATTAGCCAATGCTTGGAAACACCTTAGAATGTCTTAAGAATGATGTATGTAGGTGTGTATAGGTTGAAGAAAGTTTTGTATGGTCTATTATATATGAGGGTTTTGAGCCGTGGGGTGCTAAGGAGAGAATGGGAAGGATTTTTGATCTTTTTAGCTAAGTGTTTTGATATATATGAGTTTCTTACACTAGTATACATGTATATATGGTAGTCCTTGGTCAAAAAGTGTGCATTAGCTAGTCAAAAACACCTTGAGGGTTTTTAACGATCTTGTTTCTTGGGTCTTTGGGTCAAAGAGACAAAAGTATGGTAGGCCTTAAATGAGAGATATGGTACAAAGACCTAGTTGGAAAGATTTTATTCATTTTTTCTTGTATAAATTGCAACCAAATTAGTCCCATGTATGATATATATGATATATGTTTGTAACTTTTATGTATTGAGTATAAAAGTGGGTATTTGTTGAAGCGTAGAAAAGTTTTGGTGGTTCCGGGTATGCCTAAACATACTTTATCACGAAACGTACATAATTTACGTAACCGATAAAAATAAAATGAACAAAGATCATAATTATTCTCAAAATAATTATTTAATACTTGCTTGATGTAAACGCTTAATTGTTTGATACCCGTTTACATTGAACGCTAATTTTTAGCTTACGCGATTTAGCTTAACATTTACGATTTAAAGCAAAAGCGTACAATACAAAAATGAATAGTAGATTTATCGACGTCGTCAATAACTTGAAAACACAGGGTGTTATAGGATGTATTTGGGCTCGGGCTTAGATTTGTTATAAGAGTTTAACGGGTGTTAACTCTTATAATTAAAAGAGTTAACACCATTAGGGTTTAGGGATTATTTTTGTAATTTGGTTAACTTTGAGGGACTGATTTAGGAATTTTTGGGTTTTGTCTTTTTATGGTTGACCACTGTTGACCATAGGTTGACTTTTGTTGACCTTGATAGCATTCTCTGGCTTTTGCACACTCAATTCCGTTCCCATGTTCGTGATTGCCGGTTTTAACCGTTTTCTTGAGATTTTTGCAATATCCGTACCTACACAATCACAAAGACAAAACAACATATTCAAGCATTTTAAAGCACAATTTTGTCTTTTTATGGCCATTTTTGATATAAAACGGATATGTGTTTTCACACATATCAAAATTCCCCAAACTAAGCGATTGCATGTCCTCACGCAATGTTATATGCCCTATAACCAAATACCTCAAAACTTTCCCAACTAAACCTTTGAAAAGTACAAAGACTTGTGTGGAAAAAATTAAGAAATCACAATTATAAAACACCCCATTTTTCTTCATTTTTTAACTTTGTCCATATAATATATATATATATATAAAGATATATTATAATCTATATATATATATATATAATATATATAATATATATATATATATATATATGTGTGTGTGTGTGTGTGTGTATATATATATTTTAAACTGAGATTATTTCGACTTTCATTATTTCCATATCTATTAGGGATCATAGAACAAGATGCATTTCGATCCAAGAATGCCCTAAAAAGGATAAATTCATCGTCCCCTGCTCCCGACCTTTTTAACTTACTCCAAACTAAGCTAAAACAAAATCATCAGCTAAAACCAGTAAAGATGCTAACACTACTCATATTTGTAACTTGTGAACTTTTTACTCCCGACATTTATTATATCTTAAGTGAGTGTGCTATTATGAATTTCAACTATGGATCAACTTTTTGCAACATACTATGCTTCACGTTCCACCTTAAAATACTGAGTTTGAAGGCGAGATCATCCCATGTAGCGACTTTCGTCTAGGCACATCCCAACCTTGCGGCTAAGTGACCAGGCTTTTGACACCCCACAGAGACTAGTATCGGGACTCACGGACCTTAGGTTTAAAAAACTCTCAGGTTTCCCGGATATTCATAGCTTATAAAATAGAATAGTCAAAGTGCAAAAGCATATTTGAATTTAACAAAAAGAAATCTATTTATTAATTCACACTTAAAATTAAATATTTATGCAATTGTAACCCTCGACCTTTTAGAAGGCTGCAACATCGGTTGTGAGCCGGCAAGATGCAGCAAACTTTTATCAGTCTCGGATTTTTATTCTTACTATGGGCTTTCTTTAGAAGACTACCACATTGGTTGTGACCCGGCAAGAGGTAGTAAACTTTTATCAACCCACAGCTTTTATTATAATATTATTACATTTTTTAATCACTTTTATCGTATAATATATATATATATAGATATATTATTTATATATATAATATATATAATATATCTAGAAATATAATATATAATATATATATAATAAATATATATATAATATAATATATATTTATTTAGAGAAGACTTCTTTTTGAAAAATTCAAATATAAATTTGAACTAAGACTAAATTTTTTTGCTATAATTTAAAAAATTATTTTTTTAAGTTTTAATCTCACAACAAACACACTTTATAATAATCGCGGTTTTTAAGATCTTTGGGAGAATAAAAGGCAACAGTTACATATATGAGCTCTTAAGATTTCCATATAATCTTTGTTTAGCATCCTACTCATACCTAACTCTATCATTTTTTGTTCTTCGCGATAATCGCGAACGCTTAGCCTAAAAGTTAAGGAACAAGCTAGAGCTCAACACGCTCGACCGGGTCAAAATTTACTCTTGTTCTACCCATCAGGAAAGTCAAAATTATGACAAAAACATTTATTTTATTTTTGAAAATTTTTAAAATTTTCATATTTTTGAAAATTTTTGGTAGGAAAACGGGGTACGTGAGAACAACGGGTAAAAGTAGGTAAGATCATATCGAAGATATACTACCCCATACTAAAATCAAACATTGTCCACGAAGTTTCCTAGCTAAGACTTAAAACCCCATAACTAGAACTCAAAAACGAGGTCGAATGTATAACTCAGCATGAAGAAATTATCACAAGAACTTTAGGGCCGTTTATTAAGTGTGCTATCAAGAAAAAATGTTAGTCAATAATAATACTTAAGATATCGATTTCCCCCAAACTAATGGCAAGCAAAGGCTAGGAAGCTCGAGTGGACCGGGACAAAACACCAAACAAACAAAACGAGAGTCTTCAGAAAATTTAGGTTCAATCCTGCAAACAATCACAAGTACAAACAACAAACACAAATGAACAGAAGAGTACAAAAGCCTCCTCACAACACATTAGAAAATAGAAAAAAATGGATAAGCATACGGGGTACCATCCCATCGAAGCTCTTTTGTTTTTTCGTAACAAGATCACATTAGCTTGACTCGAACCCTGAATTCATTCGCCGTCAGGGGAAAGTTATGGAGATCCGAGGACTAACCGATGGGTTGGTATGTCCCCCCCTCCGAAGTAGTGCTTAAGTCGGTGGCAATTCACTTTGAAGTTTGTCCGTCAGATGAGATAATTTTGGCAGTGCCATAATGGAAAAACTTCGGTTTATGTGAAAGGTCGGACATCTGGTTTAAGCTTTCCCGAGAATATCTTTAGACGAAGAAGTTGAAAAGCAAGACTTGATCACCAACATTGAAAATGCGGTTTTTGATCTTTGAGTCGTGAAGCTTATTCGTCCTCTCTTTATAAATCAAAGAATTCTCGTATGCTTCATCACGAAGCTCATTAAGTTCATTAAGTTGCAGCTTACGGTGATCGCCCGCGGTTTTAAGATCAAAATTAGCATGTTTTAATTTATAATATGCTCTATGCTCTAATTCGATAGGTAGATGGCACGGCTTTCGATACACGAGCTTGTAAGGTGTGCAACCAATTGGTGTCTTATAAGCGATACGAAATGCCCATAGAGCATCATCAAGCCTATCGGACCATGAGGCACGATTTTCTCTAACTGTTCTTTCTAAAATACGTTTTAACCCACGATTCGACACCTCGACTTGACCACTCGTTTAAGGGTGGTAAGCGGTAGAAAGACGATAAGTGACCCCATACTTAGACATTACTTTAGCAAATTTGTCATTACAGAAATGGGTCCCACGATCTCTTATAACTACCATTGGATCATTAAGTGAGCACACGGATTGCCAGCGTGGCATTCCGTATGTCAGAGTACTTGTGCTTCTTTAAGAAAGGAGTTAGTGTAAAATCTCCATTCCTTGTGTGTTTCCTTGACTCACGCGTGTCTTCCTTTGTTTGTTTGGACTAATAAAAGACATCTAAATTTGCCAGCTCATAGCTTAGTACTCGAGTCTTGATGCCACATCATCAATTTGAATTAACCCTTTGATTTTACGCAGGTAAAAATGAAGACGATAGATGAATAGTAAAAAAACGGTTTTTCCCGCCCTTTTTTTCTTTTTATAACTTTGTTGACCCGGGGTGTTGATTTGGGCTCGGGGTTTATTTTAAAAGGAATTAGGCCGGGAGTTTGGGCTTGGTTATAAGGGTTTTGTTATAAAAGACTAACGGCCGTTAGTCCTTTATTAATAAAAAGCTAACGGTGTTAGGGTTTTTGGGACTTTTTGTGAATTATGATTTAACATTAAGGGTTTTTATGGTATTTTGAGGATTTTGTCTTTTATGGGTTGACCAAGGGTTTACCAAGGGTTGACTTTTGATGACCTTTTGCTAGAAACTTCCGGTTCTTGTGCACTCTATCCGTTCCTGTGTCCGTGTTTGTCCGGTTTTGACCGTTTCCTTGTGATTTTTGCATTGTCCATACCTACACATTCACAAACAACAAAATACACAAATACAAGCTTATTTTTGCACATTTTGATCTTTTAAGGGTCATTTTGGATATAATAAGGATATGTGATTTCTCACATATCAAAATTCCCTAAACTAAGTAATTGTGTGTCCTTACGCAATATTATATGCTCTAAAACCAAATACCTCAAAACTTCCCCAAACTAAATCTTTAAAAAGTAGCAAAGACTTTTGTGGGGAGAGTTAAGAATCACAAGCTTTAAAACACCCTATTTTCCTATTTTTCAAAACTTTTCCATTTTTTTAGCAACTACCTAGAATATTCCGACTTTTGTTATTTCCATAATTGTTAGGGATCATAGAACAAGATGCATTTCGATCCGAAAATGCCCCAAAAAAAGATAAATTCATCGTTCCCGACTTTTCACTTGCTCCAAACCAAGCTTAAAACGAAATCACCGCTAAATATCAGTTAAGATGCTAACACTACTCATATATTCAATTTGTGAACTTTTCACTCCCGACAATTATTATATCTTAGGTTAATGTGCTATTTTGAATTTCAACCGTGGATCAACGTTTTTGAAAAATACTATGCTTCACGTTCCACCCGAGAATAATGAGTTTGAAGGCGAGATCATCCCATGTAGCGACTTTCGTCTCGGCACATCCCAACCTTGCGGCTAAGTGACCAGGCTTTTGACACCCCACAGAGACTAGTATCGGGACTCACAGACCTTAGGTTTCAAACACTCTCAAGTTTTCCGTATATAAAAGCTTAAAATAGAATAGTCAAAGTTCAAAAGCATATTTGAATTTAACAAAAAGAGATCTATTTATTAATTCAAACTTAACATTTATGCAATTGTAACCCTCGACCTTTTAGAAGGCTGCAACATCGGTTGTGAGCCGGCAAGATGCAGCAAACTTTTATCAGTCTCGGATTTTTATTCTTACTATGGGCTTTCTTTAGAAGACTACCACATCGGTTGTGAGCCGGCAAGAGGTAGTAAACTTTTATCAGCCCACAGTTTTATAACTACATCAACCCACAACTTTTATAATTATATATAATATGTTTTTTTATCATTTTTATCAACATTTATTATTATAATTGATTTATTATTTTAATTTTTTTATTATATTATATTTAAAGAAGACGTCTTTTTGGAAAAAATTAGTATAATTTGAACTAAGACAAAGATTTATGCTATAATTACATAAAAATTGTTTATTTAAGTTTAATCTCTAAAACAGCACGTATAGACAATCCGATCAGAGCTTATGGGAGGAAAAACAACAAGTTACATACATGAGCTCTTAAGATTTTCAAATAATCCTTGTTTAGCATCCTACTCATAATGTAACTCTATCATTTTTCGTTCTCGCGATAATGGCGAACGCTTAGCCTAAAAGTTAAGGAACAAGCTAAGACTCAACACGCTCGAATCGGTCACAATTTACTCTTATTCTACCATGGTGCGGAGGGGGGAAGGAGTGTAGGAGGAGATTGTGTAGACAAAACACTAAATTTTATTTTGAGGCGCGCAATTTTAAATTTTTCATATTTTTGAAAATTTTGGTGGGAAAACGGGGTACGTGAAACAACGGGTAAAAGTAGGAAAGATCATATCGAAGATATACTACCCTATACTAAAATCAAACATTGTCCTCAATGTTTCCTAGCCTAGGACTTAAAAACCACATACTAGAACTCAAAAAGGTCGAATGTATAATTAAAGCATGAAGAAAGTATTACAAATAACCTATGCTCAGCCGTTTTATTCAAGGTGCTATAAGATAAATGTTTTAGTCGATTAATAATCTTTAGGATATACGGAATTCCCCAAATTAAAAACAAGCAAAGGCTAGGAAGCCGAGTGGTAAACCGGGACAAAACACCGAACATGAAGTCTTTAGAAATTTGGGTTCATCCAGCAAACAATCACAAGTACAAACAACCAAACACAAAGAATGGAAAAGTACAAGCCTCCTCACAATAATTAGAAGCTAGAAAGAAAAATGATGAAAGGAATAAACATGCGGTTGACTCCCGACGAGAGCGCTTGTTTTGGTAACCCGAGTCACATAGATTCTACTCGATCTCTGAATCCATTCGTCCTTGAGAGAGAAAATGGAAGATAAGCATCACATCGGGCTTTTAATGAATTTGGATAAACATGATAGTTCCATACCGAAGAATGCCACCGCTCTAAGTGGAGATGCGGGTTCAAAAATGTGAATCCCATTTTTGGTGGAGGAAAGTAAGGGAGAAACCTCGGGGTAAGTGAGAAATGGGAGAAAAGTCCAAATCATAAATGTAAAGGAATCATCATCTTCAACATCAATCTCATCTTCCCCTGGGTTAAAACATTCATCTTCATTAAGCTTATCAAAATTGTTTATCACTGGTGCATCGGTCTCAATATTTAAGCAAATCTAACATCCAGGTATCCGGAGGAGGACGAGGAAATAACGGATCATCATAAAGATCAAAGTGAAATGATTCAAACTCGGGAAGTTCCAAAAGAGGATCATTTGAATTATCCAGAAGTAGACAACTCTAGTCAACCCCCCTGATCAGGGCGCAGACCGGCATAAGATCGATCATACTCGAAGAAGTTTATTAGCATAGCATTTATAGCTTGCCACTTCTCGTCTCTTCCGTATGATCGCTAAAAGTCTTGAATTCGGGTAAAGAATTATCCAAATGAGAAAGAGAAGTATCCGACTCCTCAAAAAACGAATCACTATCCACGATGGGAATAGGAAATGAAGAGGGAGACTTGAACACATAATCAGGGGTGGGTATTTATTTAAAGATTCGATATTATTAACAAGACGACTTAATGGCTTCAACACGCTTCCCACAAATAACGTCTTAGGAATTGAAAAAAATCTTCTAAGTCAAACTCTTTCTCTTCTTGATCTTCATTCACCTCTTCTAAACTATCGAATTCCAAATTGGAGGTAGCCTTCAACGTACTCATTCTCATAAAGAATCGTCATCCAACGTTAAGTACCATCATAGTTAGAATTGGATAAAATCTCATATATCGTCAAAGCATCAAGGAATTGTTGAGAGATCGAGAAAGCAAACAGGCACATCACACGACTCGAAATACCCTTGGAACTCACTTGGGAATGGACAAGGTTCACAACAACTAGGAATAGTGTCCAAGATGCTCATCTCATTATGAAGAGTCAAACGGCCTCCCTTGTGATAAAACGGGTGATTGCAATGGTAGAGGTCCTCGTCATCAGTCAAGCAAATGGGAATCATTCAATATGATTTCTTTAGAACCCTTGCTCTTCCGAATTCATCTATCTTCTTCCTTCTTTTCTTAAGTTGCTGGAGCATATCGACATATGGATGTCATTTTGCTCCATAATGGCTTAGTTTTGAGAAATGAGTAGATAGCTCGTTCTGATTCATTAATGATTGGATGATTAATGGTATATTGCGAGGTTTAGTTGGTCAAAGCCGAGAGAATAAATCCATAGATGAATTTTGCTCATGATAATAGTCTTCATTCATCGGTTGACATTGAAAAGTCCACATGAGGACCCTCGAAAGCTTTACAACGCAAGGATAGAGTTGTGTGAGACACACATGTGAAGTTTGTAGAAAATAATCAAGTTTTTGATTGAAACACAGGGTCCTGATTGTAACAAACGGACATGAGTGGAACATCGTAACCATAAGGAGACATCGCCCCACATAACTCACAAGAGTATGTATCGTATTGTGTTGTAGAGGTAGTTGAAACTTAGGAGAATCATCGCAACATAGGTTTGGAATCGTAATGAATGAAATTCCTCACTCTATAAATGCATGTCAGATGAACACATGGCAAAGTCTGTGAGCTCAGCAATGTTTGATTGCATATTCTGGATTTAAAGATAATCGGAGCTTTTTGAAAGAAAATTATACCAAAATGAGCACCGTGTTCCCACAAGACTGCAAGTACTCGTTGACAAAAAGATATCATCTAACAAATCACCATACTCGAAACAACAATTGTGGTTGCTTTGTAGAGGACTTTGCGAAGAATTTACACTGGAGTCTTGATTGAATGGCTCTCGAGGTGTACTAACAACGTTAGTGTTGTGATTGGATGACTAAGAAGTGTTTCCATCATGAATTGTATACCAACCTTCATTCAAACACTTTCGCACAAAAGCACAAGATCGACAATTTAGACCATCAATCGGGTTTCCACGCCGTGTTGCACAATTCTGAGGGGGGTTTTAGAACAAGAATCTTTGTTTTCAAGAACTCCTTGTAGTATATAACAACCACAGTTTCTAGTGTACAAAGCTCCACAAGACATGCATTCTTTAATTGAGAAGAGGGGGTTCAAATGATGATTGGGTTACGCCATAAGAATTAAACAAATTTGAGGGTTATTGAAAAGAATTAAATGGATAGAAAGAAAAGAAAGATATTTTGGTTTTTTTAATCTAAATTTAACGGACAATGAGATAGACAACTTGAACCAAATAAACAAACTTACTTCACGTTACTCTTAAAAATTAACTTTTTAAGTGAGCCATCTCTGTAAGTGACGCAAATGGTAAGTGTTTAAATCTTTTTATTCCCGAGTTGGAGGAACTTATTACGGATAAACCTCAATGAAGACTTAGTTGTAGAGAGTGTAGTGAGAGGAGCGAGAGAGCGCGCGACTTTGTTTATTTTAATTTATTTTATTTATGGACAATTTTTTATTTTTGATTTTATGATTTATTTTATCTTTATTTATAGGATAATTATATAAAACGAGGAAGGACAATAATTTTTTACATTTTTATAAATATTTTAATTTTTTTTAATGTATTGATTTTTTAACAAAAACAAAACTTTCAAAAATGAAAGGGTCTTCAAATTATGATCAACAAACTTCAAACGAAAGAATCTTAATCACAAATCTCCGGCAGCGGCGCCAAAAATTGATTCGTCAGAATCTATATATACGAAATAATAAAATATATAATATGATGGAAAATTACCAAATTAACCTTGAGGACAAAGGTAAAAGGAAAATCCTTAGCACGAATAATATATAAATATAATACGTATATTTACCCGGGAAGTATATTCCTGGGTCGTTATCCCCAACGATTTGTGAAATTGAAACCACGTTTGATGTTCGGACAATGATTTGAATTAGAAACAAAGATTGATTTGATTATCTACTTTTAAAATTTAAAATAAACAAATTATAACAATTAAGTATGAAGACAAATAACTGAAAACTAAATTTTAACTAAAAACGCAAAACGGGATCCTAAACGGAGGAATAACAAACCCTAATTTCTAAAAATAAGCCTAACATTAAATTTTTTTTCTTTTAAATAACTCTATTTGACTAAAAGTAAGTTTTAAAACAAACTAGAACAAAAAACATAGTTTAAACGAGCTTTAGAAATACTCAAAAACGATAGACGGCGGACAAATCCCGTTCTAAAAAATCAATTTATGCAAATTAGACCCTACGAAGCAAAACTAATTTCCTACAACTTATGATAAAAGAAAATTTTCTAAATGATTATAATGTTTGAAGATTATTTTTCTATTTTTTTTAGATTTTTTTAAATTTTTCTAAAATGAAAATAAATGTTTAAAAATACTAAACTATCTATAAAAATTCTAGAAAAATTACAAAAAATAGCTTAAACTGATTAGATCCTAGGAAAAATAAACTTATAAACACAGCTTACAAAATAAGCCACGAAATAAACTGAAACAGCTTATTAAGCTTGTAAGGCTAAAATGAGTATAAGAATTAAAATGTGTAAGAGTTTAATGAAAAAGACAAGGGCCAGCGTGGTAGTGATGTGTTTAATAAAAGGTTTTGAGAGTGTTGAGGTCGGGGGTTTAGATGCGCTTGCTCTCCCCCTCTCCACTTTCCTTTTTTTTTACAAAACTTATAAAAGCAAAGTTGTAAAGCTCATAAAAAAAGCATTTTTAATAAAAGCAACTTTTTATGAAAAGCCCTAAATAAGCTAGAAATTAGCTGAAAACTTGACAGAAATAACTTAGCTAATTTTTTTGGCTTTTTCTTAAACTACATAAGCTAGAAACCTTAATAAGCTAAAGTAAAGACTAAATAAGCTATAATAAGCTAAACCTAAGCTAATGAGCTAAATAGAACTGGTAATAAGCAAGAAATAAGCTGAAAGACTAGATAAGTTTAAGAATTAAAACAAATAACCAAACAGTCCCTAACAGCATTTTAAACGTGCTTTTAATCTAGCAAATAAGCACTTTAAAGAGCTTCAGCTTATATTTTATGAAAGCCTGACTTAAGGTCTACTTGAAACTGCTTTTTGAGAGAAATTTGAACCTCAAGAACTTATTGAAAACTGATTGTGAAAACAGACTTAAATAAGTCAGTGAGAACTGACTTGGTTCTTGACAACTGAAAATGAAAACAGCCCAACTTTAAGCTTAAAAATAATTGACTAAAAGAGCTTTTTAATGAAATCTATTTTTAAACAGATAAACTATCACCTGCTAATCACCTTAAAACGCAAAATCAAAACCTAATTACTAGATTAACCTACTGAATTTTGATTATGAAAAGGACCGTTTGCAGCTTATGCTGCTTGATGCCTTGAACAAAATTCTAATGAACTACACTCAAACGTCCCTACAAATGCAGACCTAAAGATTTATTCCAAATCTAACATATGTAAAACTTAAACTAAAAGCGAATTAAAACGATTACAATTACCTAAAATGATTTAAGCTTAAGATGCACTTTAGACTTGACAGATTGAATCATATATAAATCTAACCTATGAAAACTCAATTAAACTAAACCTAGCTTATTAAACTTACTTAAACAAACTACAATCAGAGATTAAATCCACAAATTAAAAGCAAAGGCTCTGAGCAGTAGCTAACTTATAGTTAGGTACTGCTATGCCAAACACCCCCTTAATTCATAAGAATTCATTTTAGCTTATGAGAAAGAGATTTAATAGGATCATACCACCAAGCCAGATATAAAAAAACAGCTTATGACAACGCCTAAATAGCAAACCTAAGCAAACAATAACCAATGTCAATAAGCTATAATCTAAATTACTAATTTTGGATTTTTTAAAGATTTTTTAAGACAATTAAAACAGACAAAGATCTAAGCTTCATACACTGAAAACAGATGAACAAACATAACTAATAAGCATACTAGGAAGATATAAAAGCACAATTAAACAAGTATAAGCTGAAAATTAGCAGATGCCAGATTTAAGCTTTATTTCGCTTTGAAATTAAAATAGAACTTCCCAAGGCCTTAGCTAACAAAGGCATAAAAGGCTCTAAAGAGCTTAGCACACTCTAGCTTATCAATGATAAGCTAGTAAATTCCAATGAACTCTTCCTTTGTAAGTTCATCATCCAAAATCTCCAACAATCATAAGTAAGGGTACTTAAAGCTGATTTTAAGGTTTGAGTAGATTAACGCTTATTAGAGCTCAATTACAAGCTTAGAGACTTGTAAGAGTTTGTATGTGTTTGTTGTGAGCTTATGAAACAGTAACAATATCATTTAAAAATAAGAGCTTAATAGTGAAAACGGCTTATAAAAACTAAACTTATGATTTTATTAATGATAAAAGCAGTTTACAAGACTTGAAAATTGAAGTTACAAGAGCTTAAAAAAATGTAATTACATTTTAAATAAAAAACTACATAAGCTAATTAACTAAGAAAAATTATATGAAAAAAGATCTATCTGTGTGTGAGTGAGGGAGTCCTTTTATAGCCACCAGGAGAAACTTCTAGGCTCCAAAAATCATTATACTCGCTTCCTTCTCATCCCTCCCTCATTCCTCTAATATTTGATGCTTCCGAAGAGCTTTGGAGTATCCGTTAGCTCACACGGATGCCCGCGTAGCAATCCGTTCTACATTGGTCGACAAGTTGTGCTTCTTCTTGATGTACTTCAAGATGGATAAACAATCCCATCCTGAGTGTTACTTAGCAATCAACTTGAGTCCCCCTTTATGGGTTTTGTCTACATGAGAGATGCTTGCATAATGTTTATCTCACTCTTCTGTCCATGTGTGTCTTTTGTCACATGAATTACCCTCTCATATCCCTCATTGAAACAGGCCCTTTGATTTGAGGTAGGTCCTTTGGAAGATGATTAACGAGCGTAAAAGAGTTTTTACCGCCTAGTTAAAATATAAACGTGGGGGTTTGACTGAGGTATTTTGTACTGTTGACTATTGTATTTAGCTTGGTTTAATTTAGTAAATAGGTATAGGGTTAAATGGTAAAGCCGATCATGGGTTAATAAGGGTTTTAGCCCGTTTAGTGTTAGGGACCATTTATGTTACTTTTGGAATTTAATGACAGACTGATTTGCGGGAAATTGGAGTTTTTCTTTTTGTGGTTTTGGCATTAGTTGACCAAAGAGGTTTGACACACTTGAGTTTTTCACCACTTTGACTTCCTTGATAGCTTTCTCCGTCTCTTTGCGTGCTCTTCCGTTCCTGTGTCCGTATTTGTCCGGTTTTAACCGTTTTCTTGTGATTTTTGCTTTATCCGTACCTACACAATCACAAAGACAAAACAACAACTAGTCAATATTGTTAACGCACATTTCGTCTTTTTAGGGCTATTTTTGATATAAAGCGGATATGTGTTTTCACACATATCACACACACATAAGGTATCACCATTAACCTCAAGTTTTAGCTAAGCGCGTGCAGAGTGTGGAACATTATGTAAGTAACTATGGTCCTTCCCCCTCACCTCCTTTTATAGAGATGGAGGGGGAGGTAGTAGAATCAAACTAGGATTCTATTACACACGGGAGTGGTTGCCTGAATCCAACTAGGAACTCTATGACAGCTAAGAATCCAAAGTCAAATTGACTCTATTACGGCTAAGAATCAAAGTCAATTTGGAACTCAATAACGGCTAAGAATACAGAAGTAACCAGGGAAACTATTACTGCTAAATATAATAGACTAAATATAACAACTCGCGTTAAGTGAGGCGTCATCACAAAGCAGTGTGACCCGAGTCCATTAAGATCTATTAATAAACCTGGGAGGGGGGGGGGGGGGGGGGGTGGGGGGGGGGGGGGGGGGGGGGGGGGGGGGGGTGTGCCATTGACCACTCTACACGTAACAATGATCAAACTATTCCCAAAATTTTGTAGCTAGAATGGGGAGGAACTTCTCGTATCAATCAAAGTATACATATATTTGCAACATCAAAGGATATTCGAAAATGTTTGTGTTGGCATTCGTTTAAGTGGTTACAAATCATGTCTCGATTAGAAACTATAAAAATCATGATCGTGTGACCATTTATACTGTAATGGTAAATGAGCAGTAACTAATGTTTAGCTGTCATAAGAGCGCCTGTTCTCTATATGGCACGTCAGAGAGGTTCGTTGCTAATATAATCCAATATTTTTTCAGGCGCATCTACTTGAGAATCTTCTAATGATTTTCTTGGTCCAAAAGAGCTTGGTCTGAAAATTTCGCTGTGAGAAAGAGGAATTTCTCTCTATTCTTAGTCGAAAACCTCTCAAGCCTAGGATCATTCGGATTTAACCATTCCAATAGCCAAGTTGTACGTTAACAGGTACTAGCGGTTCCAAGAGCGCAGCGAGTGATGTCATTCTACCATATCCCAATAGATAACAATCTGTGTAAGATATGTTTTCCTTATTATTGTATCTCATTTGTAGGACAAGCCCAGCTTAATATTGATTGTTTCACTAACGCAACAACAGTAGTATGGGAAAATCAATGATCACCCCCAACCACGGTTTCTATTTCTTCTTAAATACTTTCCTGTTTTGGACAGTTATAGATAACTGATATGCGGTAGTTTAATTGTTCATCTCATTATGAGCTAACCGATGGTGAACAGCAATTTCTTCGGCCTACAGCCAAATAAACTGGCGCACACGCGGGCATGCACAAGGTCACAAAATCTCTCTTTCTTAACATGTTTAATAATGAGCTATTTCTCTACCTATTCATTACACCGAGTTAATTCTTTGCATCTGCTCATCATTTTTTATCCTATATAAAAGCCGTACAGGGACCACCGCTGAATATACTTACATGGGAAACTTGATCAGAATTTGTCACATTGTGGGCTTTCTCTGGTATGAAGAGAGGACCAGATTGTACAGGTGGCTCTTAATGTTTTGCATGCAAATGCGCATACGTCAAATAGCGAGAACGGTTTGCAGATAACGGGCACGTTGAATTTTGCCATTTGCATAAGCGGCTCAGATGGTATTTTGTGATTTGTGAACCTAATGATTATCTGGAATTCGCTCTTATTCATGGACTAAAGACTCAACATAAAAAAGTCCTATAATTTACGTTAATGCTTTGACCAGTATTATATACTGTTTGAAATTGGATATATATTGAACAACTGCATATGGACCGTGGGGTGTAACGAAAAACACGTATTCCTCCATATTAGCTTGCATTTAAACACAGATTCATGCGCCACCTGTAAAAGAACGACAATAAAACACAGAAATCCTCAAAGATGCATCTAACACGATCGCCAAGACACCACGGTAACGACGAATCATAGTTCTTTTTATCTTTTTTTTGTTGTTCTGACTTTGAAACATATTTTTAAATTCTTCTTCGTTTTCTTCTATAGGTGAGTAATGCTTTTGTTTTTCATATAAAACTCAAATATAAATGTTTATTAATCATATGCCATATTTGTTATCTAATTGGTTTCAATGTACACATGGAAAATTCATGTGTTAAGAGTGACAAACCATAGAATATCCAAGCCATAATGAAGATTCAGACGCAATTTTCAAAAGATAAGTGTGTCATTGGACAATGAAAGAATGGACCATTACTAATTAATTTTGTAAAGAGACCAAGAAGAAAGATACGGATGACAGGAACCAGAAGTAGAGGGCAAATTTCCTCAATGCTTATAACCAAATAAAGTCACGCTAAAATAAAAAAACATATATTTGTAGCTATGAACTTTTATCCAGCTTATGTATATTCGTTTTCATCCTTATCAGGTGTTATGGTAGTTGAACCATTTAAAGAACTATTTAACAACATGGTGAGCAAGTGACCACATTGAACTATTACACTTAAGTTATATTGCTCATGTAGTCTATCACATCTTAGTTTTCATATCTGATATGTAATAGAACCATGGGTTCAATAGTACCTTTAAGCCATCTATTGCAACCCATTCTCGAGAGTGATGCGTCTTCCGAGAGACTGCGCGATGATCACAGTTTAAGTTGCAATTGATTTACTACTTAATAAGCTAGGGAAGATATCAGGTGAAGGTGGGTGGGACGTAAATCATGTACATGTAAAATCATGTTTAAGAATTGTTGTCTTGGACATGGGATTTGTGCAACTTATCGAGTTATTGAACAACTGGAAAATGGAACACAACATATTAGAACATGCACTATTATACATTAGCATTTCTCTCTAATCTCACTAACTCCTTAGTGTAAACTAAACAACCCTTTACAAAAATAAAAGAAAGGCTTTTTATATATGTTTTTTGTTTTGCATACCAAGGACATGTAAATTTCTATAAGAATGAAACAAGCAATGTGTAACATTCCGTACTTAAGGTCACTATTTACTCCGAGCTTTATTTCTATTTTTCATTTTTAAGCAAAGTTATTAATTTTACGTTTACCCGATTTAGTAAGATTTTCTCGTTTTTAGCTTTGCGTAAGCCGTATTTAGAAATCTATTCCGTCTTCGCATCTTAAGTGATTTAATATTCTCATAATATTCCCCGACGATTATAATTTTCATCATTTTCATTTTCCGTTGTGTTTCGCGTTTACGTAAATTCTTGCTAAAACTCGCGTTTTTACCTTAAAACCTTACCTTTTCTTAATTAACCTTACACACTTTAATTAAATTATACCCATAATAAAAATAAAAATAAATATTTTTATAAACCCAAGGCCCTAGGCCGGTTTACCTAACCCAACACTCAACTCTTTCTCTTTTCTATAACCTCATCATTCTTCTCCATTTTCCTATACATGCAACAGACAGTGGTAGTCGATAATACTCACCATAGCGAAAAATTTTCTTTCCTTCTTCCTTAGTCTTGCGGCTGCTGAAACACCCTACACCACCACCACCAGTCCTCAAAATTTCGAACTCCTTTTAAACCATTATAAACACCATCCCAAAAGTCTCTTGCAAAGTTTTTGGCCCTAGTTAATTTCTTGAAGATTTGAAGAAGTTAGGGCTAGTTATTGAGGTTTTCTTGAGGCGCTGTTGTGATTGGGTTTTGTTAGAAGAAGTAATAATCATCATAGAAGAAGTTAAAGATTAGTGAGAGAGCAGAGAGCGAGTGTGTTACTAATTGGTTCGATTCAGCAAGCACAGATAAAGGAGTGCTTGGTGTTTGATTCACTAGCCTTAATCTTTCTTTTTGTAAGCTATATCTTTCTTTTATTAGTCATACCTTTTTATTTCTTGTTTTCTTTAAATTTAATCCATGAAAAAGGATGTTTAAGTTCTGAATATATATATATGTGATGATGTTCTTGAGGGTGTTTTCATTTAGTTATGGCATTTTGTTCGGTCTTGGATGATTAAAATAAAGTTTAAAAAGGTTTTAAGTTGAAATATTAGGACTGTTTTGAAAATAGTAGCAAAACATGTGATTATCTAAAAATATTTGGCCTGGAGACTATGATTAAATTTCATAACTGGAAAGATACATGTCTTAGCATCATAGGATAGTTGGATGCTCAACCAACTCCTTGGGATGAGTGAGTTATGGCCAAAACAAGAAAATAGGTCAAATCTGGACATATGATTGGAATACGAGTTAAACTCCAAATTTTTGCCATAAAATAATAGATCTTAAAGGTTGGGTCAGTAGTAGACATCATAAGGAAACCATATCCTTTGACCTCACCTTTATTGCTATCATGGTTTGGGATTTATGGCCATTTTAGTAAAGGGTAAATTTTTTACTAACTTTCTGTTTTGGACAACCAGGGGTAAAATGGTCTTTTCACATAGTTACGAAACTTTGTAAATTATGAGACTTACATTTCTGGAAACTAGACACAAATATATTTCCAGGGGTAAAAGCCTCATCTATAGAACATTTGTGAGCTAGGAGATATGAGTCCATGAAGTCAAGTTAAATTCAGAAACCTAGTTTTTACGTCTAGTCAAAAATTTAAAAAACGTATAGTACACCGTGATAAAATAAAAGTTAGAAGCCGAAACTTGGTAGATGTTCATTTGACTATAAGACCAGGTCACATGTCATTTTGGGATTAAAAAGGACTTGGGTAAGTTCTAGTGAAATGCCATACTTATCTCGGAAACACATCTCATGATCACATGTTTAATTTTCTACGTATTGTTACTTTCTACGTACTAAATCGCGTCACGTCTTTTAGGAGGTGCTTAGGAGTACTTCCCGCTCGCTCAAGACTCATAATACTTCTGATTTACTTGTTCTTACGGTGAGTTCATAGCCTCGCATTTTTATTTAAATTGTTTTATAAACCCGCGAGGGAGATAACATGCTTGTTTTTAAAATAGAACACAAGGGACCCGAATGTATGCTAGTAGCCTTGATTATTATAAGTTAGCTTTAACTCGCTAAATAAAAAGTCCCGCGGAAATATCATGAATTGTTAATTGCCGGGAATAAGGCATACGCTTATACATGAAATAGTACTATTTGGAGATTACCACCTCCGATCCGTGACGACTAGCTATCGTCTTGTGTTGGGAACATAACACCACGGATGCATTGTATAGAGAATAAGATACACTCATAGCGAGGGTGTATAGTGGGCATTATATTGAATATATGGTAAGGTTCGATGTCATGAGGCTTATAATAATCCCCCTATAACGTTGTCTGATCCACATCGTTATATCCAGATAATTTTGAAAAATGATACTTGTGTTCGGAAAATTTTATTGTTTATACATATATAAACTCTATGAATTCACTCAACATTATTGTTGACTTTTAGCATGTTTTATCTCAGGTCCTTGAAGGTAATTCGGATTGATGGAGACATGAAGGCCCGCTAAATAATTATTCATTCGAAAATGTTTTGTAAAACGTTGTATGATGTTGTTAAACTTATTGGGACCGTGATGTAAACTATATTTTATTCAAATGAATGAAATCTTCTTAAAACGCCTCTTTTAGAGTCGTTTTCTATGATTTAAGTTATTGTGCTATGACGTAACACCATTGGACCCTTCCGCTGAGATATATGAAAATGGGGGTGTTACAGCTTATCACCTTTTAAGTGTTTTAATTCATGTAATGTACTCCTAGGATCCTTGTAATAGTCTTCATACTACCTTACTTGTGCGTTTCCTTAACGGACTATTACATAGACAGCGGGTTCGTGTAATTCGTTCATAATTTAAGAAATACTTACACATCGCATCACAAGGGTGACGGGCAATAGAACTAGGAGAAGCAAATTAAGGATTAATGCATGATTAAGTAAACACATTTATTTACCTATACGAGTTTCCACATTAGTTTAGATTTAATTTAGTTTTATTTAGTTCAATTAGTTTAAAACCAAACCCCTTCAAAACCAAGATTTTAATTGCTTTCATAAAACATAAAAAAAATACAAAAATAATCTTCTTTCAACCCCTAGACCTTAGTTACGTTTTATTCAAGACTTCACATGTTATGAACGATAACAACCCCCGAGTCTTTCCCTCACACCACATATTGCCAACTATATTGCGAGTATGGTCTCACCATCATGCACCCTAGGGAGTGTGAAAACTCTTGTGATGTTCCACCAACTCCCGCATCACAAAGCTTAATGGTGCTGCTAGACGAAGTAATCGCCGCGTTTGCGTATAGAATAACTGAACTTAAATTAAGTGCGAGTTGTGTTGAATTGAAGAATAATGTGATACAGCAGCTATCTGAGATAACTACAGTTAGCTGATCAGACACATACTCATAGATACGACAAACCTCGGCAGCGTTACGAGTAACTTCAGATCGCATCAGCACTCAACCGAGTAAGACGCGCCGCTAGCGTCTACGGCGTACGGCACCAAACCACAGAATGCTAAAATAGACCATTCCAAAGAACCGCCGAGACGACCAACGAACGATCAAAGTGATGGGTCACGTGCTTTCACGATGCGGAGACCTGAATCATCTTATTGGAGAATGTTTAAAAAACCACCGGAGAGACAAGAACCAAAGGGTGTTCGTCGAAGGTTCTTGGAGCGATAGCGGTGAGGAAGATGATGAAAAGGCTAAAGACTAAACGTGTCAAACACTTAAAATTAACAATAAAAAACTCATAGAGGAAGCTTTCTAGCTAACTCAATTACAAAAGAGTACACACTCACTAAATGAAATGTTAAGTCTTCAAAAACCCCCTAAAGATAAATCGGGTCTAGGGTTTAACTCATTTGAAGCATCAACAAGCGGGACTAAGAAAACAAAAGTTATGAAATCTCAAAATGAGGCACCTTCTGGCAGTGGCCCCCTGATTGCAGGGAACGACCCCCTTAGTATACAACCAGCCCCAAAGCAAATCAAGGACTGCATGTCTGTTCAATAGGAAATGGAAAATTTCGTTTCTTTTTCAAAATCTATTTTAGGTCCTAGACTAAGACATATAATGGTAAATAACATTACAATTCCCGTTGCTAGTGATGATGAAGTTAAACGGTTTTATAAACCTACTTTAAAACCATGAGTTAGATTTTCTAAACCGGACTTTAGGTCAAAAACTCCACCTCCTAGGAGGATTGATAATTCTCGTCCTCGATCTAAAACACCGCAACCAAAAAGAAATATTGGACGAAAAAATCATCCAAATGGCTTTCCTGTAACTTGGAACAACTTTCAACTTCAAAGTTACATGCCATGGGGAATTTGTCCTCCATTTCCACATCCCAATCAAATGCAACAAATGCAAGGGATGTTTAATACTAACAACTTTGGACCCATAAGATTTCGGGGACCAAATGTTTGAGTTATCGTGTTTTATAAATAGATATGTGTTTAAATCAATTTGAAGCCCGACGAGTAGATAAAAGATAAAGGATGCTCTAAGCATATGATGGGCAACCGAAAGCTTTTCACTACCTACAAGGCATATAATGGTTTGTTCCATGAAGTATTTTGAGTCCCAAACTCTTGGCTTTGGACAATTCCTAGCATAATGTCCTTTTCCACTATAGTTTGTACATTGAAACGTTGAAGTGTATTCCTTAAGACGAGGTCGAAGAGTCCTTTGAACAATTTCGGGTCTCATTTATGAGCAATATCGATAACTCTAGTACGATTTCCTCCTGAACAAAAGCCGTCTTATTATATCTCTAGCATTACCAGAGTTCCTGCTTTGAATATTTACCCTGTCACCTTGAATGATTGCTTGGTTTCTAATATTGGATGAAGTGCGAAGATGATTATTTGTTGGAGTAGAAAATTTTTGAGTAATGGCTCTAGCAAATAACAACATCGCAGATGTTAGAGGATCTTCAGAATTGGTGTGAACATCATCCTACTGGTATTCATCTTCAGAATCAACCACAGATGTAGGATGTGTCACATAATAAGACGATGTGTTTCTGGAAGATGAACCCGTGTGTGCTACAAGAGCCAAAGGATCATGAGATTTTTCTAACTTCTTTGCTCTTGAGACATTAACCAGTTTCTCGAATTGCTAAAGGTAATAAAAAAGATCATCAAACGTATCCACTGTCAAACGTTTAGCAAGACAAACTTGGATAACATATTTCAACCATTCCGGTTGCAATCTATTCAGAAACTTTGTGTTAATTGTAACAATTGGAAAATGCATGTCATTTCTTTCCAAATCGTTCATTAACTGAGCAAAACGATTGTAAACTAAAACAAGTGCTTCCCCTGGTTCAGCAACAAACTGATCAAATTCGTTTGTAAAACGAGTTTCCCTATCAACTTTGTTTTGTATAGGTTTACTCCCTCCGTAAGACGTTCAACTATTTTCCACATGTCCTTACCAAGGGCAAGCATCCATAAAGTTATAAATGTCATTTGGAATAGAAAGTAGAATCAAAATTCATGAGCTCCATACTAAGCATCAAATCAATAACGCATCTCTTGTAATCCTCAGCAGTGTGCAATTTCGGAACTGTGGAATATGTCAGGGAATGAAACATCCTCAACTGATAAGGACCTTCATCTAGCGCTTTGTTAAGCTACTTTTGGTTTTCCTATTTCCTCCTATCCCTATTCCCTCTTTCCCTATCCTATGTGTCCTATTATGAACCCCCCCTTTTCGATTTATATATCCGTAACTAAATCGTGCTTGCCCCGGTATATAACTACCCCTTTTAATCATGGGAGCCTAGTCTCACACAACCGGCAATCAGCAAGGGATTGTTGGATATGTTTTGATGTTGAATTTTCTTATGATTCAAAAGATTGGATCTTGTAGAGCGAAATGTTGATATTTGTGAAAAGATTTACAAACTCGGTACACTTCTCGAACAATTGTGAAACTTGGACAACACTGTTCTCGAATAACAAGTAGTATGAAACTCGGTACACTTCTCGAACAGAACTAAACTCGGAAAAAATACTAACAAACTCGGTACACTAAAAACGTTTTAAACTCGGAAATACTCTTAATCCAAAAATCAATTATATCAAACTCGATAGAACCGAGTTTTGAAAAATTCGAAGACTATGAATTATCAATTACCACAAACTCGATAAAACCGAAATTTATGATGACTGGATAATTCAAAAACACATCTAACTTCAAATTCGATAAAACCGAATTTAATTTCTGAGTTTTTTTTTAAATTAACGAATTTGTTTTTCAAAATCCCAATTTACGATAAAACCATGAAATTGTGGTATTTTAATACTTTGTAAGCGTATTCCCGAGAGTAAATTCACTAAGTCCTTATTCACACTTTTCGATAAAACCAAAAATGTGTGAAAAGTTATGAAACTCGATCTTCAACCGAGTTTATCAATTATCTCCTAATATACGATTTTCGATAGAACCGAAAATGCGTATATATCTATTACAATATTTTTCCGATCAAAACTATAAGAAAAATAATCCAAAAATATAAAAACCACTTCCGAGAATGTAGAGAAATGATCCAAGAATACTAATACACTTCCGAGAATGCTGAAACACGGTAATCCATCACCAAATCCATAACGAAACAGCTCAATTATTCAAAACCGCTTCCAAAACGCTAATCGAGAGCTCAAATGCTTCAACCGAATCCACCGAATTTCATCTTATCGTTCTCGGACGTGGAAAAAACTCACAAATCGACTCACTCATATTCTCTAATGGCGTATGATACCACTGATAGGTCTTTGTTTATCTTGAATCATACATTATCAACCATGGAAGCTTAAAGAGAATAGTAGAGGAGGGAAAATATTCAAATTTCAAATGTTATAAATTGAGGGAAAAGGGAAATGTTTATTACAAGGCATCACCCTCTAATGATGATTAGAAGTGTATTTATAGGAGAAGGAAGGAGCATTCCCTTCCTTTATTTTTTACTTCTAGTCCCTAATTTTTGGTAATTATGCTATTTCTTTCTTTTAGCATAATATAACTTATTATAAGCTACTTTATACTAAACAAAATTAAGACTATTAACTAAATATAACTAAACCACATAATCGACACTTTTTATGAACCTAACAATTACGATACTTCAATCTTACTTCAATCTCTTCTTTAAACAATTTCAGATACTCAACTTCATCAGCGGTGAGTTCTCTTTGTATATAGCCATACTTAACATCATTATTGTAACTCTTTAATACTTCTAATACTCTGTTCAACTTTTCATTCACAAAACTTAATGACATCTCACGAATGCCTCATCACCTTTTTTTTTTACCCTTTCCTTTCTTGCTATTCTTGTATATGATTCCATGCACGGGCTCATAGATGATGGAGAACATTTTATGCTTTTCAACTCTTGGGAAAGATATTGTTGGTGCAGTGAGGTTAACTTTCTGTTAATAACTTTCAATTCCAAGTTGAAAATCATGCACTCTCTCCCATATCACTAAACTTTTGATGAATACTAATAAAGACCATAACAACCCTGTTTCTGCATAGTCGGGAACCTTGCCATTCACAATCAGCAAATACATATCCTCAATATCATTCTTATTGAGATTCTTGTAATCAGGCTTGGTAATCGACACAATGCACTCATTAGCTCTTCTTGCAACTATCTATGTGATAAACTTGTGTTCATGACCCAATTCTTAGTATGTCTTGATGGCTTGAATGATCTTTGAATTTGAATAAACCTCTTCCTTTGGTTTTCTAAGCTCTTTCTGTTTCTTTAATATAGAATCTCCACATGATGATTCTTCCAATGTGCAACACCATACGAGCCATAAGGATTAAATTTCTTAACACACTTATTTACCCATCTGGAAGTTCGTTCTTCAATATCATCATCATTGAAAATAATTGCAGGAAACTTGTGAAGTGACAATACTATCTTCTTGGGCCCTAAACTTCCTTTCTTCAGATATAAAAGATCTTGATTTATTAGAGATAGTGCTGGAGCTTCAGGATCTCTTTGATAGCTTTGAACAAGGGGTGTGGTCTTTCGTGGATGTGTAGAAACAAGAATTTTCTTTCTACTTTCCCAAACAATGTCACTTTTCAGAAATATCTTCATCTGATCATATGAAAATTGATTGTCTCATTCATCCTGAAGTACATCTTTGTCTTAACATCTCATCAGCCATTTTCTTTAACTTTGCTTCTTAATAGTCAATATACTTCTTCTCTAATACTTTGTGACAACATGCTCGTCGGTATTTAAAAGAAAAAAAAAAATTGAAGGTGGTCTCGGCTTCAACTATCCTCAATCACAAGCAACAAGAATCAGTCCAAAAATCAAAATCATCCGACTTGCTCTTAATTACCTAATTGATAGGACCTCGTTCCTCTTCATAGACTTCTCCAGACAAGACACTCCAACCATATGCTTCATACTCAGATGTCTTTTGACGCTTTGCACTATTCTCCCCCTCAGGATAAGCATCATCATGAGGATCGTCCTGATCTCTTGGGCGAACGGCAAATGGTCTACATGTAGTTTGTAGTACCTGAAGATTCTTAAACTTCGTCTGAAGCGCAAGCCATATTGCTATATCTTGTTGCTGTAACTAAAGGATCGTTTTTTTTTTTCCATAGAAAGATACAGTGATAATGTTTTTCTAAACAGAGATGTTTGTGATGAGTTGGATGAACAGAGAAGGATGTGACTAGACATAAACTTCTCAACTTACAGCATCAACTTGAGAAGGAAATGTGAATGTCCAATTACTTTTCTAAAATTTGTGAGGAGATTTCAGCCTGTATATTCCTAGGCTCTTGTAAAATAGCTTTAGCAATCATTCGTTCCATCTCTTCTTTAGTCTTTTGTCCTTTCATAATCATCCCTTCCGCAACATATACTAGAACTTGATCTCTAACCTGCTTAAGAACTTGCTTTTTCACTTGCTCCTTAATATGCGTTTATACCATAGTGGGTAATGATTCGACCATTACTTCTTGGAGATGATTAGTAAGGATATCAAATGACTTCCTTGACAAAAATCTCTCTTTGAGATGTCCAAACAAATATGTATAACGTCTCTGTAACTCCTGAAAGAAATTCTTGTATCATTTGAACCGAGCAGGTTTGGTTTTGAATAATGATAGAAGTCGATTTGTTTTAGACAATTTGGTGTTGTGTGATCTTGATGATGATGTTGTTTGAGTATCGGTTACCGTCAATTCCTGGAGTTTTATCTCATAACAGAATAATATAAGATTAGTAAAGTCCCACGAAATCTAATTGGTGTGGGGAATGGTGTACTCCTAGACTCCTCTATGATCTTCCCTTTCTCCCTTCGCTTTATTTCATACACTTCATCAGTTATTTCGTCCTCCTCTTCATTAACATTGACAGGTATGACAACATTAGTAATTTTCACCTCATAATCTTTTAAGCTGGAGATTATGTGATTTTTGTGGTATCCATATTTTGTTGATGGAAAATGGATTGGCAATTCATATGTTGACAGAGAAGAAGTATCCTTTAAGCCAAGAGATGTTAACAAAGATGTTAAGTAAAAAATTGGAGGTAGATCATGAGAGCTCACAGGCATTTGAACTCCTCAGGTTTATAAGATCTCAAGTGCAGAAGTGACAGAATTGTTTGAAAGAATCATCAGCAGAGGAAGAAGACTAGAAGAGTTTATTCAGAAGAAACTTGATGATTTGAAGGACAATCACAAGTTTAGGGGAGGATTGTTAGGAATAAATCTTCATATGACTTAATACTGCCAACAGTACTAAAGGAGTTAGTACTGCCAGTACAAAGTTAGTACTGCCAATGTTACTTAATACTGCTAGTAGAAGGAGTTAGTACTGCTAAATGGTCAAAGCTGCTGAACTGAAGATAAGAATGCATGGAGATTATTTCGGAATGTTTATATTTGAATTGTAACTGAACCTAAATGATAGGCTGATATCTTTGTAAAGGGCTCCTTGTATTTCTATAAAAGGAGATCCTAAGTTTTAGAATAGACATACTTTTCAATTCATAGAAAACACTTAGAGAGAAAATTTGTAATAGCTTCAAGGTTTGTAACCCTTGTACTTCAAGAGTACTCGTATTATTTCTATAATATTGAAGCAGTGTGTTTTGTGTTCATTGTGTGTTTTAGTCATTACTGTTCCATTAATATACTTCTCTAGAGTATCAAAGTGTAGATTCCGCATACACTTTGGTATACATACAAAGTCTCAATCTTTGTTATTTTGGATTCTTCCAAGGTAACAAACTCTTTACTACGTAAAGAATCGATCAAGGCGTGGGATCAACACCCACTTCTCCCCTTTAGCAATAACCTTTTTAAAGACTCCTCCTACATTCCTTTGGGAAACCTGTTTCTGATTCACAGTCCTAGCTTATTTTTGATGACTTTGCTTTGCTCCCGCTGAAGGGTAACAAACATGCGACTCTACAGAGTGTTGAATGCATTGAAT
>BQNB010069737.1:7845-33381 GCA_026074375.1 Tanacetum coccineum
TCATATATGTCAAGCAAACATCATAACATGTCAAGTCAATATCATCATATTCTTTTTACAAAGTACATTATTCCTATAATATACCATTCGTAACGTTATATCAAAACGGGCTTTAAACCATTATCATATACCTCTAAACCCTAAATTCCATGAAGGGTTAATATCTAGATTAAATGTACAAGCTACTAAAGCATATATAAAAGTAATATAACATCTCATTTGAAATATAAACTCCCTCCTAGTTAAAGTACAAGTCCTTAAAAGCACAATGTACTATTCATTAAGCATGATCTCTAAAATAGCCGTTTGACCTCTGTTTTTATTCTAATTTCTTCATCATCACTTGTGTACAAGCTACTACACTCATTATGCAATATTTAAACCCTAATTATTCTATTCATAAGCTTTCATACATCATTTTTCACTCAAAACCCTAATACAAAACCCTAAACCCTAAAACCGAGCAAAATACTAAACCATGACCCGTTTCTTTGTTTTTATCCATTGTAAACTTAAACCAATACTCAAATAAGCTGTAATAACTTAATTTACAACATTATCAATCATATAAAATCATCATTTCATCACTTTACTTCAACTATATTCAAATTGAATCCAAGAAACACAAATTGTGCCCTAATTGGAACATTGGACCCGTTTACTCGTTTTTGCCCATTTTAAACCCAAACCACCTATCAATTATTGTTATTAATCCTTAATAAAATCCTTACAAACATTAATCCATCATTATTGATCAAATGTACACGAATTACAAGCTTGAAAACCCTAAATAAGCCCTAATGAACCCGAAACCTAGTTTCTTTCATTTTGACCCATTTTAAGCTTTCTTTTTGCAAACAAGCACCTCCATGACAAGTACCTCACCTTCCTAAGCAGCTTACACACCTTCTACAACAAATATCTTCATCATTTATAGTTTAAAATTTGCACATGGTCTCTTGTTTCTTCTTGTTTAAGCCGCGGCATCACAAGGACCATCCAACACCACAAAGCTACTTTCTAGCTCAAAAAACACATCATCTAGCTTCTCCTCATCACCCTCTATCCCTTACACATGTCCTCTCCTGGTCACATAACATACCTTAGCCTCCAAACTCATTTCAACTATAAATAGGACCATAAACTCTTCATTTGAACTCATCCCCCACTTCCTCCTCTATAACCCATCATAGCAGCAATCCTTTGCTCAATATGAATTCTAAGAGATCCTAAGAAGTCCCAAGAACAGAAGTGAAGCAAAATAAATCAAGAAAAGAAGCCCGGGAGTCGTTATTCTAGGCGTACGAAGCTAAAAGTCCCAATTTCGACCCGTTTTCAAGCTATAAGCTCAAACCCAGGTTCTAAGGATTATACTTCTGCTCCTACACTCTTATAATGTTCATATGATCCTAAATATACTCTTGTTAAAGTTTCATAACTCAATTCATGCTCATTTTCCGTTTTGATCCAAAACCGTACACCCGAAACCCTAATTTTATGTTTTTCTTAAAACTAAATGTTATAATGGTTAAATATTGTTATAATCTATCTTAGCATGCTTAAATAATGTTAAAATAACCACTTTATTGATTAATGAAGGAATTTGAACTTAAAACCCGTGCGTTTACGTTTTGAAACCCTAATTTGACCCGTTTTGCTTCCTAGCTTAACGAATCGTTATTTTAAACTTGCGTTGCGTTAAATCTTCATATTTTAGTTTATTATAACTTATAAATGTCTATTGAAATGTTAAAATAAGCTTGCATGGCAATTTGGACATGTTTTGTAAATATTATCCATGCAAGGGGTATATATCGTAACTTTCTAAAACTTATAACTAAAGGGGCTGAAAATGTCATTTTATCAAAGTTATAACTATAAGGGTCTATTATGTCACTTTCCAAAGTACAAGGTTTACTTGGTATATCTTTTAAACTTGAAGGACCAAACTCGTAAAAGTGCAAACCCCAAGGGTATATTTTGCCACTTTTCAAACTCAAGGGTCTAAAATGTAACATTTTGAAAAAGTATAAATCATGTTTAAAACCTTACAAGACATAACTTTAATTAACGCTTCTCGTGCACATAACATTTCCAGTTTATTTATTAAAACAGCTTAATACACGATTTTATATATACAATACTAGGGATACTTTATTAAAGGGAGTTTCATCTTGGTATTACGTTCTGACTGGAGTTGTTGGGTTTATGATTTTAAGGTGCCCTAGCTCCTTAACGTTTAATGATTGACTCTGAATTAGATGGCTTTTCCGAACAGTGATTAACAATAATTCCAAAACTCTTCAATCAAACTTCATAACTCTTAAATAATGTTCTAGAGTACATTTCTTCTAAGACTCAACTTATTTACTCAGGTTGCGTGACGTGGCTTGTTTACTATATTTGCTATATCAACCTTCCCTGTTAAGATGTGATAAGGTCTGTGAGCTTTCTTTTCAGAATTATTTTATTACATCTACCCTATCAGGTGAGTTCATTGCCTCGCTTTTTTAATCTTTTGAATTGTCTTTATAAAACCGCGAGGGGATACATGCTCTGTTACAAAATCTTTTACATAATCGTTCTATTCTTTATAACTATGTGATTACTTTTCAAAGGATTAATGAATTCATAACCCCATATTTCATTCTTTTGCAATACTTTTATAA
The DNA here is from genome assembly GCA_026074375.1 of Tanacetum coccineum. Taxonomy (NCBI): domain Eukaryota; kingdom Viridiplantae; phylum Streptophyta; class Magnoliopsida; order Asterales; family Asteraceae; genus Tanacetum; species Tanacetum coccineum. The sequence continues at coordinate 10,515 of BQNB010069737.1, forward strand.
ACATGTGATACTCCGATATAAACATGATATGCAAGTGTTTTCTAATATGTTTGACGGGTGCGGGGGGGAGCGGGAACGATATCCAGATAGATTATTGCCTAAGTAGACTTCCAGTGCCATTATTTACATATAATAAATCATTAATATAATTGCATTGCCAGGAACGCGACATATGTGAATAGATATATTATGGTGACGGATCCCGATGTATACAGCTTGGGGTAGCCCAAAACGCACTATTATTTGTCCTAATAGGTAACCTGGAAGTTATCTTTTCTCGAGGGACATCTGTCCCTATACATATCACTACGGTGATTTCCATGTTAATGTATGATGTCATGAGATTAGATGCAATAAATAATGTTCCCCTTGATGATTGTCCCTGGATTACCATTTTTTTCCACTACAACTTATATTTAACTATAACATTTCAAACTATGAATTTCACTCAACTTTGTGTTGACCTTTTTAGCATGTTTATCTAGGTAATTGAACAACTTATAGCACTGGAGTGGCATGGACATGTAGATGGCTAATACTTGTTATCATTCACATTTTAGGTTTCTTGATTTTGGGACCTGCCTTTGTAAAACTATGATTTGAAATGAATGCATAACATATCTTTTTGAATTCAACCGTCTCTTTTGGTCAATAATCAACAAAAAAACACAACCTTTCTATGATTATGATTGTTGTATCCATGAAGTAATACCCCGATAGCTTCCGCTGCTATATTGTAAAACAATGGGGGGTGTTACACAAGTACTTGTACATTCTTAATTCCATAAATTGCTAGTCCGAATGGTACTCCCTACTAGTTTTTAAACAATGTTAATAACACATTTTTTATTCCTTGATACCTTCTAGCAGCGGCAAATCAAGTTCACAACACAAATATTTGTGATTTCCAAGGAATCAAAACTAAATCTTGTACAAACATTGCCTATTTAAACATGGTACTTAGATGGTTTTAACCATAAAACAAGGATGCAAACAAACTAGAAATCACTATACCACTTAACTAGGGACTCGTTTGGTTTGTTTGGAATAAGAGAGGTAACTAGCACAAATTGTATATAAAAACTCTCCTAAGTTCACAAGTTACATTTCTAAAAATTCTAAACACTCTCACTATGACAAACCTTCCTCATTTTCCCTTTCCATTCGGACTACAACAATACCGAACCATACGTGACTACATTTCCCTTTCAAGAAAACAAGTAATATGAAAGACTCCTTACCAGTTTGTGGAAGCTATTCACGAGCTTAGGAATTGGGTTACATGCTTTGACGCTGTTAAGTATTACACGTTTGGGTGTACACGCATTGCTCTACCTTGCAAACACTCGAAACAAATCACTAGGACTCTTTGTAAGTCACGTTCAAGCTTATACACTTCGTGTTATAGTTGTTACTTGGTGTCTAGTCGTGTAGGTCACGTTATATATACGAATAACAATGCTCATAGGCGTGAACACGCATGATTCGATCCATGCGTGGCATACGTGCATAAATATACATACGATTTGACCTTGTGTGGTGCTAATACATGTTAAAAGCGTAATGTAAGGTAAGCTAGGATGTAAACTAGCATTTTAGACTCAATAAAGGAAACGTACATGGAAATGAAACACTTATACTCGAACTACATAAAAACACCACGTAAACTCTACGTGTAAATGTTATGGCATGGCTTGGAAACGAACGTAGGACCTTATTAAAAGAATGCATGCGATATAGCACGACTTATTTGGCTTATCGAGTGCTTGCCCTATGGAAGTATAAGGACTAAAATATAATAAAAAAGCCTTAAGGGGACATTTAATGGCTCGTTTATAACCCAATGGCATTTTATGATGGACCAAACCGAACCATTAGCCACCCACCTTTTGAAGACCACAGCTTATTATTAAGACTTACATGCTTATTTGAAAGGCTAGTATGCTTATTGAACTTGTAAAAACACTAACCTAAAGGGTAAACCAAAACGGAACACTTATCGGCTTCCTAGACTATTAACGAGCCCTAGTCGGAGCCATTAAGCTCACAATTAGCTCTCAATAACGCTCAAGGCAGCGTATTGATGTACTACTAATAAAACTAATGGGCTTAATGGGACTTATGTACTCCTAATGGACCTAAATTAAATTAGTCCGAAAGGACTTAAGGGGTTATTTCAGGTTTCTTTAGGACAAATTAAGCTCGAAAATTAGCTCCTTGAAGCTCCAGAGCTTATTTTCAGCTTATCAGACCAAATAAGCTTAATAGGGTTTTGTACTTTTTGAAACTAGAATGGACATTTAATAACACTTATGGACTTAACGGGACAATGAGGGAGCCATTTAAGCCAAAAATAAGCTCGTTGAGCTTATCTATAATGTCGAGGACGGTTTTTACCGTTTATTGGGTCTTAATTAAAACATAATCGCCACTTGTTGGATTTACTTGAGTTAAAATGAATTTCTTACAGTAGGAGACTATAATTGCTAATTTTTAAATCTATAGGGTTAAAAAACTATCATTTTCAGATATTAATAAGTTTAGGGGCTGTTTTGTACTATTCTGAAGCATATGGGGCTGATATGAAACTATTTGACCTATATTGCAAACCTTGTAAAGTGGAAGGATAAAAGTTTATTAATTGAAATTAAGGGTTTAAAATGCAAATGTTTTATAATGATAGACACAGGGATGTTTTGGATTTATAAGAAACTTATGGGAGTTCTCTGTAAACATAATGTGACTTACGTAATACACTGAACGATTCAGGCAAATTATAATCGAACATTAATTCGGTGTAAACCACGACTTAATAAATATATAGTATTATTAACAAAGTTATACGTTATCCAAGTGCATAGTTATTGTTTCAATAATCATGTGCCGCCACCACACATGTGATAACAGTATATATAATTTTATATTGATTTTAGTTTATACACCTGAGTCATATCACTAAATATGTAGGGACTAAGCTTGACCGTATTTACTTTAGGTATTGACGGTTTGTGATTCATTGCTTACTTGGATATATATTTATAATCCCCGTGGTACCTACTGTCTAGGTGAGTTCATAGCCCCTTAGTTTTACTAATTATTTAAATGATGTACCATCTTTGGGGTGAGATACAGCTTGGTTTTACAAATTGGCACAAGTGAACATTTTCTACAATGATTACGTGTTCTGCTAAGTAGGGTATCCCACTGAGCCCTGTTTCATTGAACTGTTCAATTACTGGATTGGAGCGCGAATGCTATAAATAGATTATTTGGGATGACAATCCCGTTCGGTGATTAGCTATCACGGAACGTACGATATACAATGTCCGCGGATGGATTTGGGTTATGTTGACGGGTTAGAAGCATTCACGGGCAATTCATCTGGCATTATATTGCATTCATACATGTCGAGCTTTCAGTGTCATGAGCTTAGGAAAATGTAATTAATTTTTTATGATGTTTACATTTGTGCTTTATCATACACTTGGAAATCTTGCGGTCACTATTAACTGATTTACAATAAAACCTATGGAATTCACCAAACTTTTGTTGATATTTTAAGCATGTTTTCTTAGGTAAATAAGCACGGGGTGTTCAGAATAACATTGGGGGATCACTCTTTGAAAGTGTCAATACTAACGATTTGGGCGTATTCATTTTGGGAACATTTGTTATAAACGAAATCTTTTACTTATATTGTCAAAAAATTGAAAGCATGAGCTTATGTAATGAACAAGTATTTTGTTAATCCAATGTATCTTTTTAAAACGACACATTAGTGGTCGTTATCATATCTTGTGCTATTGATCTATGAGTAACGTTTCGGATATTAACATTCCGCTGTACCCAGATTGGGGTGTTTCATTAGACTATCATTTGCATTTTTAGCTGGAGTTCATTTGTCAAATTTAGAGATTGAATGAGACTATCACTAGAGGTGCTCAATTCAGGCTAAACACGACCATTTTTATAGGTTATACCACGAACCCAACTTACTTTTGGAAGCAGTTCAACTATTAGGTCAAATTAAATTTCTAGTGCAATAGATTCTCTAGTGGTCATTCTAATGTTAGACAAAATAGAATTTCTATATTTGCCCAATGAAGTGTAGCAAAGATAAAACTTGTATTAACTTATCACTCAAGGTCTAATATGACTCAACTAACATTCTTTGATTCCAGTTCATGTAATCCTAATCAAGATGTGTGGAATTCTACGGTTGAATGAGAGAGAAAGCAAGTTGTTGTAATTTTAAGAGATAATGAATCATCTAGAACCTAGGAGTATGCTTAAGGGTAATAATGCGTAATGTATTATGTTAAGAGTGTTCAAAGAATGCACCTTTGAATGTCTTTTAAGCAAGAGATTCAATTAAGGTTACTTACCTAAATGGATCTTGTGAATGTTTATTTATAGAAATAATGATGATTTATTAAAGGTTAGTTACATGTATGTTCAACTTTTGAGTAAGAGATTCACAAGAAGAAGATGTTTTAAATCTAATACCATAGGGCGGATTTACCTAAGCCGAAGATGAATCTAAGACAAAGGATCTATCGATCCGCGGAGTGCCAAATTTGGGCAAGGATCATTTCCCACTATTTGGGAGATGTTGTTGAAATTAGGTTATTAAGAGAAGCTTATGTAAGTTATAAGGGTTCTTGGTTTTCTTTTTTGGAAATGACATCCAAGACTTTCTTATCAAGTTAGAGTACTTATAAGTTTCCTGATGTAAATTCATAAGTCGTCAATCCTACTTAGAGTGTGTTAAGTTCAGCATGTATAATTTGACCATAGCTAATAACACAACATTTGAACACGTTAGACTCAATGAAATATTTTCATTGTAAGTGTGATTTGCAATTCGATGTTTTAATCTTATTGTCTTGCAATCAACTTTGTGATTTCATGTAATAACCAAAGATGGTTAAACATGTAGACAAAGAAAATTATCTATGGTCATTTGATTGATATTTCTGTGATCTAGATAAATCCTAGTCTCGATTTCATGTTCGTATTCTAATTTTGTAATTAGATTGAATGATGAGATTGATTATCATTTGAATAATAACCATCTTCATATTCAAAATCCTCTTACGATTACTTATTGAAAGAAGGTACAAAAATGGTTTGTGGAATATGTTTAATTATTCCTAGCCCTAACCTTAGATGGTTAAAGGGTTCTCATATGGTGAATAAGAAATAGTATGCTTATTTGGTAAAGTAAAAGAAAGTTTTGATGAGAAGAAAATTTAAGCTTTGAGTTATGCTTTTGAATTGTTTGAGCAAAGTTACATATGTTGTACGTTTGCTCATGTTTGGCTTTTTGGAATTGAAGACTTTACAATTGCATTGCAGGTTCATTATCAATATTTTGGATAAAATATTCAAGTCGTCAATCCTACTTAATTGTGTATTTTATGCATATATTTGCCAAATATTTAGAACACAACTATTGGACAAGTAGACTCAATATGACATCATTTACATAAGTGTGAGTTATGATCTGATGCATATTCTTATCGTCTTGGAAAAGAATGTCATTATTTTCATATCAATTAAGTGTGATTGAGTATGCAGGTTTAGTAATTATTTGTTTCATTTTGATATAAAATCTTAAAGCTAGACATATAAGAATCTGATTTCTTGTCCTACTCGAAACTTGTCAATTTGATTCGATATTAATATCATGATAATTTGAATTATGAATCGATTTATATTCGAAATCTCTCTTGAACCTAAATGAACACTCTTTAAAGATAACAAATAATAAGATTTTCAAAGTGTGTTCCATTAATCCTAAGACTACTTGTAAGGTGAGGTTGATGAATAATGACAAGTTAATTTCTTACTTCAAGATTGTCATATATTTTGCTTGTGCGAAAAACTATTTGTTGTTACACATAGTATGAATAGTTTTTGACATCTTGTAAGTAAATAAATGGTTTTTCTAACCATTTTTATACAACATACATCTTTAGTAAAATCCTATATGTTTATAAAAAGAATATAATTATGTGTGTGTGTTAGAATAATGCAAGCACAAGCAAAGTTTAAAAGTATATTTTCTTTTACTTAAATACTAATGTATTAATACAATCTTTTCTTTTGTTTAACCAACCTAAGGTCAAACAAGGAAAGACGATGAAAATATTTAGACATCTTGTTGGAAGAGAGTTAACGTGTTGGAAATATATTGGTGACGGGTTTTAACGTGTGATCTTATGATAATATTTTTCCACACACTTAACAAACTATTGAACTCTCATTCCTAAATGGGTTACTACACTCAAAAGGATCTACAAGATGTTTATGTAACACTTGTAAATATAGTGAGCTATGCCTATATGCAATGCACAAATAATTTTGCAACTCAACGCAAGAAATCTAGCGTAATTCTTATTAGGCATAATCTGAAAAACTAGTAACATATAAATAGCATACATGGCACATATTTTTAGATATATAATTAGCTCAATTATAAATAATAATGATTGCTTATTAATATCTATTAACCAAGTTGAAACAAAAGTAAACACATATAATCATCTAGCATACACATAAGGATATTCGTTGTTGTTTTGTGTATTAGATATAACAATGTATACTTAGCTTGATTTGATTTGAAAATAAAATAGTTCCTCCACATTTCAAGAATTAATTAAGATCAATACTTTGAAAGGACAAATACACTATTTTTCAAAGATACATCAACTAGAAATGCTCGACTCAAAGGAAAATGTAAAATACAAGTTTTACGTTAAAACGAAACTCAAATTTTTGACCACTATGTAGTATTTTGCATTTCTGACTTATTTAAGTTTAGAATGAGGACTTTGAAGTGTTTTTAAATAAAAGTAGACTCAATTATCTTTAAAATGACAGGTGGGACGACTTCTACGGACTTACGGTTAATTTTATATGATTTTTTAAAGTTTGCCAAATTCTGCTGAAACAAACAAACGGCCCCCGGAAAGGCGACGGCTCCCAGATATATTAGGGGGCCGCCTGAACATTTAGGGGACCGCCACCAAAGACCCAAAAACACGTTTTTTATATAAAATTATTTGGTAACTTAATGTAGGGACGTAGGGCCTCAGGAAGTTGTTCCAGCACATAAAACACGTGTTTAGACATCATTTTTACTCCTAGGACTTACAAAAACGTATTTTACACTTCCAAGCTTTTTGAGAATATTTTCAGTTAAGCTAGTATACGAGGTATATTTAACAACAAAACTAATACGAATCAAGCAACAAAACACTTTTCACATTTAATCCCCCTTCATGGGTAATTTGATACATGGATCGTACTTTATTTTAAAAACAATTTGTTTTAAAACCTAGAGCGACCTGGCTCCTGATACCAATTGTGGGAACCGTAGAGGGGGGGGGGGGTGAATACGTTTTAATTAAAAAAACTTTAGATTAGACGTTACATGACTTAACTGTCGGCGGTCCCATAAATATATGGGGGCCGCCTAGTACATAAGGGGGCCGCCTGATTTACGGGGACCGCATCCAGAAGATAGTTTTTGTACCAAAATCGTTTGTATCAAATCACCAATCAAGTTTGACGAAATATGAGAAGTGTCGATAATGGATTTACAATAACTAGCGCACATTCTACCAATATATCCACACTCACAATGTTTCAATATAAGTGATAGCTAAACAATTCATGGCTACACACAAACATACACAACAATTTCATACATCATACGCTCAATGCAAGTGTAAAAGTAAAGCGATTAAATGTAAAGACATAAGTAAGGAGAAAGGTAAGAGAATGAAAACCGGACACGATGATTTTTAATGGTTCAGTTCACGAGGCTCCTCTCGCCCTAATCAATCACCCGAGTATCACTGAGAGTTACTTCACTAATCAACAAGCTCCCTTTCGCGGAGAAAACCTTATAACGTTGCTTACATAATTTCAGACACTAAAGCTTTGTTGTTTAGTTCTTTTTGGGTACAACCAAACCCATTATGTTTTATGGCTAACATAAACAAACTTGTGTTTTATGGCCTAAACACATAAACCGCCACCGATTACATTATTTTCCTTACACTAAGCTAGTGTCGAGTTCATAATCTTAGCTAGATCGAACTACCCTTCACAAATGTATTTTGTGCCTAAAATTTAATAACCGCCACAACAAACACCACATCCGGATTTATACACTATCCGGATCTACACAAATATACAAGAGTTACAATATAGAAATCAAATATACTCTATGACATACAAGTGATCAAATGTAATCACTTCTATGCAACCCACCCAATCTACTACATGATATATAAGTAATCAAGGATGATCACTTTCATGTAGAGACATCCTATACTTCACTACATACCCCTTGGTATTAGTGGAACTAACATAGAGTGTCACATGATCCATGCCTTATGCTAGAACCATGATTAAAGATGAAGAAAGAAAACTCTATGTATATATGTGTGTGTGCCGTGGGATTTCATAAAGAGGAGGGGGATGAGTTTGCTTGGCTATTTATAGTAGAGCCTTGACTTGGAGAAGTCCCTTTTGTCCAATGGATAATAGCATGCACCAACTAGTTTCCCTCCATCTTCTAGAAGCTTAATTCAAATTTGAATTAGCTAGTTTCCCTCCATCTTCTAGAAGTTTAATTCAAATTTGAATTAGCTAGTTTCCTTCCATCTTCTAGAAGCTTTGATTGGGCCTTAATAGGCCTTGATGGGCCAAAATCTATTAGGCCTTAATGGGCCAAATTCTATTGGGCAAGCCCGTTTGCTTAGCCCGATCTAACTAGTGAAGCCCATATGAGTAAGAGTCTTGGGATGTCAAGATCGAGTTAATAAATATATATTTGTAGTGGATAAGGATGGTGAGTTAATAAATGTAACTTGTGAAGTTTACGTTATGTTTTACAAGTTACATGTTTATCGTCACCAAAACATAAAGAGAATGTATAGATTAAATATCATAATCTTTGTACTAACAATATGGACCCAAACAAGCTCCAAGGGCGTGGTATGATGAACTCTTCAACTTCCTGGTATCCAAAGGGTTCTCCCAATATTTTATTGATCTAAACTATATTCATTACTAATAAACGGGGTAAAGAATATTGCTTGTGCAAATTTATGTTGATGACATTATTTTTGGTTCTACGAACCCAAAACTTTTAAAAAGGTTTGAAAAACTAATGTACAACAAGTTTGAAATGTCTATGATGGGGGAGCTGAAATTCTTCGTAAGAATTCAGATCCACCAATCCCCACATGGTATCTTTATAAACCAAGCTAAGTATGCTCAAGAGATACTTAAAAAGGATGGTATGACCTCATGTGATAGCGTTGGTATCCAATGGCTACAAAACCCCTAGATGCTGACTTGAGTGAAACTCCTGTTAACCAAATGAAATATTGTAGCATGGTCGGGGCACTTATGTACTTAATAGCAAGTAGACCGGATATTGACATGTTATTGTGCTCGTTATCAAGCGAGACCAACTGAAAAATACCTCAGGGAGGTTAAACGGATCTTTCGGTACCATAAGAATACCATTAACATGGGACTCTGGTATCTGAAGGACACCGACTTTAATCTAACTGCTTTTTCAGATTCAGATCACACAGATTGTCTCGATACACATAAAAGCACATCTGGTGGTATACAATTTCTGGGTAGTGATAAGCTAGTCAGCTGGTCATCAAAGAAGCAGGACTGTAATTTTATGTCTTTAGCAGAAGCCGAGTATGTGTCTCTATCTGCGTGTTGTGCTCAAGTTCGTCTCTATATGCATGTTGCGCTCAAGTTCTATGGTTGAGAACTCAGCTCACAGATTATGGCTTTCACTTTGACAAAATACCTATTTATATTGTGATTCAAGCAGCCATGTAGCCATCTTGTACAATCCATGTCCAGCATTCCCGTACCAAGCACATTGATATCTGATATCACTTCAATCAAAGAACATGTATTTATGAAAAAGGGTAAGTTGGATTATTAAATATGTCAGAAACGAATACCAGTTAGCTGACCTGTTTACTAAAGCTCTGTCGGAAGATAGGTTTAAGTATTTCGTCAGACGACTCGATATGAGATGTTTGACCCCAGAAGAACTGGATGTTCTGGAAAATGAATCTGCTTGATATACATCAAACATCGACTTGTAAATATTTATGAAAAAAAATACAAAAATATAGAATTAAGAAAATCAAATACAAAATATAAAATCTAGAAAAACAAAATATAAAATCATAAAATTTCAAAAATACCAAAAAGAATCTTCTCGACATGTCTCTTGGAATCGATAACATTTACGTACCTAGAAATGTAGCTTAACAAAAGATAATAATTACTTTCGTAAAAATAATATATTGCTAGCTTGACGTAAACTTTAATTTGTTTGGCGCCCGTTTATGTTAAATGTTAATTTATAGCTTACGCGATTTAACTAAATAATAAGCATTAAAAGTAAACGCGTACGAGACTAAAATAAATAGTAAATTAAATAGCGTTGTAAATGACCTGAAAATACGAAATGTTACAGAGTAAGAGTTCAAACGTTTCAAAACATGTCATTTCTAAATATTCTTAATGACTTATGTACATATCAGTGCATAACTCGGACCCGAATGTAATAGGGAAGTGTACGCTTCAATGCGCTTACTTTACAAATAAAAAAGAAGTCTTCTATCAGGTTTTTAAAAACCGTTGAACATAATTTTTCAAAAAGAACTTTTAATGTCAAATTGTTTACAATATAATTTGTAGTATCTTTCCATAAAATGTGGTATTTGTTAAAATTGTGTGTTCAACACTCTCTTCCTCAATATAATTATAAGCGGTACATTTGGTAAAAAGAATGCTCAACAATGTCATCATAACAAGTGAATCAATTTCTGAGAGGGAGCTTATAAAACCAACGCCTTTTAATGTCTTTTGGATACATCTTATAAATGTTAATTTTATATATTCAAAAACATTTCGTGAAATTAAAATGTACAAATTATAATGTCAATTAATAATATACATTGTTCACTTAGGCATCTCACTCCGTCTTCAACATATTTGTGGTGTCATATCATTTTTTCCTTGTAACGTCAAGTTTTAAAAATTAGTGGTATCCCACATACTATGTTGAATGGGAGCTATCAGAAAAATCAATTCATGCAATATCGTGGAATAATTTTTCTCCCCATGGAATTATTTTTCATGTCATAAATTTTAATCAATTGGTATTTCAAATACTAAGAGATTTAATATTTTAAATAAGGAGAGAAAATATGATTAAAATGTGATATAGAAGAATGTGATCTTTAAAGACTCTAAGTGCAACTCTTTTCTTCATGTGCAAAACAATTTCGAATCTCGAGCACATGTGTAGGAGGAGTATTTCAAAATAAAAACCTTTGATACAAATGAAACAATGTTAGAAAATGGTTTTATGGTTTGATCTCTATACACAACAACCAATTAACTCACGATGTCGATGAAGTCATTAGGTGGTTAAGTCAACAATAAGGTTTGACACCCTATGATCCAATTCAATATTTATCGTTTCAATCTCTTCTATGTCCTTTTTGACCTTATCCTCATTCATATTTTCACTTAGAGATTTAATTCTCTCTTTCAACTTCTTTATGACCGTGTCTTTCTCTTGGGACTGAGCTTTTCAATTCATTTAATTCAAAGAATTGATCAAAACTTGGAGCACTTTGATTTGAAACAGAATTGTCTCTTTGAAAAATTTCCTGATTAAGTTGAGTATCAACTTCAAATGAGTGCATGTTTTTCCAAAGAGTGGTTAACTTCTGACAGTTCTATCATAATTTCTTTTTCAATGAAATCTTTTTGTTAGAAGCTCAGTCTCAAGTTTGAGACACTTTTTACATTCACGCACATTCACATAAGTATTATCCACAGAAGAATTCACAATTATGTTCATTATATCTTTGTTTATGACTTGTTCCAAGAGTCGTTCATTTTCGTTCAAAACTTGATTCATTTTAACTTCAAATGTTTTTGACTCTAAACGATGTTGTTCCACAGCCTGTTCCATTTGATGAAAGGCATTTTAGAATTCAGAAAGTTCATCAATCAAATATTGATCGAATGTATTAAATAAGTCCTTCAAAGCTTTTATAAATGGAATTATTTCATCCCTAAAACAAGCTTTTGTATGTTCAAACCCCCACGAGCCCTCAGTGATGGCTGTGGCTATGGTTCTTTCTTTGACAACAACGTTAAAACCAGCAAGATGGTGTTTGAGAAGAGTAACCGTTTGTATTAAAGATTCCGTTTCTTTTAAATGTTTTGAAATAGTTGTTTTAAGACTGATCAATCTCTACAGACTGTTCACATGAATCTGAAATATTATCTTTACTCTTTAAATCAACATTTTGTCCTTCTTTCAAAACTTTAACTTGTTCCTTATATCTTTCAAGCTCAATAGTTAAAGTATCATTGACACTTTTATTGTCCAGATTTATCTTGGTACAGTTAATCACTTGGGTTTTTAGTTGTTCAATCACAGATAATATCAGTGCATCTTGTTGTGTAGAAGAGTTAGAATTCTGAATAGCTGCCTGTTGTGATTCTTTTACATACTGAGAATAAGGAATGATATTGCTATCACTGGTTATTTCAGTCTTTGAATTATTCACAACACTCAACTGTTCAGAAGACGGCATCGCCTGCACAACTTGATTCATCAAGTTGTTATTCACATTATCATGATTGTTTACCTCAGCGAGACCATTTGACCATAATGAGATAGATTCGCCATGAGAGCAACTTTGGCAGTGTTGAGTTCATCACAATCAGAGTCATATGCATCCAAATCGTCAGCTTGATAAGCAGCATTGTAAGTAATGACAGTCTGTGTGGCTTGACTTTTCTGCATTTCTGGATATGCAAAAAATTCTAGCTCTTCCTCATGTATAATTTGACCATTGACCATTTGCTTAAGCTTGTAGCAACAACACTTTATCCTTAAACCATGAATCATCCAGTTTCCTTTTAGGTTTAGTGCACTGTTTGGATATGTGTCCTTCCCCTTTGCAGTTGTAACAAATAACAGTCCTTTGTTTCCCAGAATTGCATCCACTTGCTGCTGGAGTGTAGGTCCTAGTGGTACTCGCAGCAACAAAAATTTGTCTCCCCTGTACTGGTTGTAAAATCACTCTTCCATCATTAATGGTAGCTTGTTGCCTAGGGTTTGACGAATTCCTCAGCTGGTTATTAGTAGTAGGATAGTGAGATGTGATGACAGCTGACAAGAATGACATCATCTGGTTGATGGCATCAATGGGATCGTCACCTTGCTTGAACACTGGAACAATTAAACCCCGAGTCTGGTTGGGGAAATTCAAGTTGTTGGTTAATTGAGGGAGCATATTCCAAGTGAGGGATGGATGATGATAGAGAATAAATGTTTTGGTGAACTGATGATGATTGATAATCATTAGATGGATAAGTGATTGAAAGAGGTGTTGATGATTGATTGATTGAGTATTGTTGAGACTGAAAAGGTGATCCATACGGTAGAGACTGATATAGTGAAACTTGTGGTTGAAATTAAGAGTTTTGGTAAGAGTTCTGATGAGTTTGATCAGGATACTGGGTCATCTGATGGGTTGCAACCAAAGCAAGCAGATCTGTGTTGCATTCATGCATTAAACGAACTTCATTCGCATGAAATTCATATTGTCCCAAGTAAGCATGAAGCTGATCAATGTTAGTTGTGTTCAAATCCCGAACCAGTTTGACATCAGTAATAAATTTGCTCTCCTCAAGAGGAAGAGTGTTTAAAAACTTGGTATTTACTTGAAATTGTTCAAGTTTTATATTGTAGATGTTTATGTTATTGAGTAGTAGTGAAAATCTCAAGTAGAAATCACGCAGTGTTTCCCCCTTCTTATTAGCAAACTTATCGAATTCGTCATATAGCTTACACTCTCTTTCCTGTTTTGTCAATGAAGTTCCTTGCATGATAAGTTTAATTCTTTCCCAAAGATCCTTGGCGATTCGATGATTGGTAACAAGTGCATAGATCTCTAGAGGTAAACCTTAAAGAATGATATTTGTTGCCTTGACATAACAATCAGCTTGAATTGCATCCGCATGAGTCAATTCAGAGTCTTTTCTTGGTCTAGTCACTCCATTCTCCTCAATTGTAGGCTAGATGAGTGGACCATTTTCAATGGATTCAAGAATCATTCGTCCATGTTGTCTATTCATCATGTATAGCTCCATTCTGCTTTTTCAAGAATCGTACAATTCCTTTTCCAACATAGGTGGATGATTGTCAGCACCCGAAAGAATCATTTTGTCAGCAAGAGTCGTCATTGAGAAATTTGTATGATAAAAGATTACTGTTTGATCAAACGGTGGTAGAAAGAAATTATGTTGTTATGAGTTGTCTTTTGTTTGTTTTATGTCTTGAAACTTATACGGGATTTTACAATTCTTGACAAAACTTAGAAAACAAGTTAATGTTTCACGGGATTTTACAAGTCAAAGAAATAAACCGTATAATTTTGAAAATTGCGTAGATCGATTTCAACCAAAATTAGGTAGATCGGTTCTAACTAGATTTAGTAGATCGGTTCCAACTAAAAAATTTAGTAGATCGGTTCCTGAAGGAATGAGTAGGTCGGTTCCTGAAGGAATGAGTAGATCGGTTCTTGAAGGAATGAGTAGATCGGTTCCTGAAGGAATGAGTAGACCGGTTCCTGAAGGAATGAGTAGATCAGTTCCAGAAGGAATGAGTAGATAGGTTACTGAAGGAATGAGTAGATCGGTTCCTGAAGGAATGAGTAGATCGGTTCCTTCTTGACTTCAGTAGATCGGTTCCCAAAGGAGTCAGTAGATCGGTTCCTTCTTGACTTCAGTAGATCGGTTCCCAAAGGAGTCAGTAGATCGGTTCCTTCTTGACTTCGGTAGATCGGTTGAGTAGATCGGTTTCAACTAAAAATTAGGTAGACCGGTTTCCACTAGCACTTGAGTAGATCGGTTCCAACTAAAAATTTTAGTAGATCGGTTTTAACTAAAAATTAGGTAGATCGGTTTCCACTAATCCTGAGTAGATCGGTTACAACTAATTCGAAACCTAAAATTTTAAAACACAAAAAGATACCTTTTTGATGGTTGTTTTGCAAAAGTTTTTGTACAACTAGTGTTACTAAGCCTATAGGAATAGTAAAAATGTAAACTTTAAGGTTTTTAAGCCGAAAAATTTAAAATCAAGATTTTGCTCTTTATAAAGTTTTCGAACACAATATGATGAATAAAATTGATGTTTTTCAATGATTCTAAGCACATACACCTATATCCAGGGATATTAGATCAACTTTACCTATGTAAATGATCTTTTAGTGTATAGAGGATCTTCGAAAACAAAGAAAAATAAAAAAAGGACGTACGTTTTTTGCAAGAAAAACAACACGAATCAAATGTAAAACACAAAAACTAAAGACACCACTCCATGGCTCTTGATACCAATTGAATAATATCTAATAACATACTTGATGAGGGAAAGAGAGGTGTTTCTAGAGAGAGAGTGGTTGGATGAACACTTTAGAGACAGAAAGTAAACATAGAAAGAAAATGCATTAAGTGTGTGAAAAATAAACAACCAACCACCTCTCCAAGGCATGGAGAGGTGTATAAATACTTACATGTGGATCGTGGGCTTGGGCTTGCATGGGTTTATCCATGGGCCTTTAGCTAACTAACTATGTAAGTTTCCAAATAATACTTCATGAGCTAACGACAATTATCTATGAAGTGACCGATACTTTCCTAGGATTTTCGTATTCCTAACAAAATGCTAAATAAACATAGACATGCTTTTTCTTTCTTAGTTACCTAAATGGGAAAAGGATAAATACTACATTTGGAGAAATTCGGGTTTACAGAATAGTCCTTACAACTTGATTATCTTATATCTTCTATCAAATATCAAAAGACCAACTAAATATTAAACCACATGTAAATTTAGTTCAATAGTTTAAATCATAAAGTTTGTAACTCTAACATTAAGGGGTTACCACTTTAAATGGGAAAAAAAGACATGGATCAAAGTTTCTAACCTCGGATGATTAGCTCCTAATATGTCCTTCTAACCATATTTTCTCCATCTATAACCACCACTAAGAGGTCCTTCCACCATGCTCCCTGAACACACTTACGTCTAGTGGGTAGGTTAGCACTTGTTTTGACTTTATCAGTTGACAAAGTTCAAAGAAACATGACCTTTGTGGTGGCCACTATGAAGCTACCTAAAAAGGTTGTACTGTCCTTTTTCAAGGATAGTCTTAGTCTGGATTGATTTTCAGCTTCCATCGTAATAGCATTCTGCTTCTCGGATGGTGTTCTCTTTGAGCTTTTTAGTCTATAATTAGCAAGGAGAACATGTGTGGCATCACTTCCAAGTTAGTTTCTATATTCACAAATACAGGTCTGCATTGTATATGTATTTTTGTACAACGATGTTACAAAATTTTTGATCAGTTAGTTTAGAAATTAATTAGCTTCTTATTCGATTAATAACATATTGGATATGTGCAAAAAACAATTGTTTCCACATATACATGTCTAACCTTGAGGGGTATTTAGATATTCCCTTAAATAACTTATGCTAAATGATGAGGGTTATGAAACTCCCAATAAGTTTTACAACTCCCTAAGCAGTGTACCTAACCGTTGTAGTGTAGTATAGGCAAGACACGGGGGTTATTGTCGTTCTCTAGGGGAATAGCGTGTGAAGGTTCGAACTAAATGTAACTAAGGTCTATAGGTTGAAAGAAGAATATTTTTGTATTTTTATATTTTATGAAAGCAATTTAAATCTTGGGTTTAAAGGGGGTTTGTTTTAACTAATTATCTAATAATTAAACTAATCTAATGTGGAGAATTCATATGATAAAAGAGAAGTGTTTACTTAATCATGCATGATCCTTAGTATGCTTCTCCTAACTCTATTGCCTTGTCACACTTGTGATGTATGTGTAACTATTTCCGAGAAACATGACGAATTACACGAAAACGCCATCTACGTGATACCTTGCTAGGGACATGCACAAGTAAGGTAGTATGAAGAATGTTACAAGGCTCCTAGGGAGATAGACGCGCATTAAAATACATAAAGGAGATCATCCATAAATGGGTACAGTTGTATGAAGACTATTACCGATGGAATCCTTTTTACACAATCATGCCACTCTAGATATTCGATACACTTAAGTAACTAGGGTTCTAGAGTCTAAACATGCACACATATCAATCAAGAAGCAATATTATTAGGATCTACATACCAATTCACATGCAATCATAACCCAACACTAATGAGATCTAGCTTAGCATGTTAAAGATAAGTAAAGCACAATAACCAATCAAACAATAAGACATATTGAAACAAGTAAGTAGGGAAGGTACAAAAGGGTTGGGAAACCCTAAAATACTCCCAACGTCAACTACAAATCATTCTCTACCGAAATCCCATCCTAATATGCTCTATAAAACCCTAAATTCGAGTTTGTATTTTTAAGAAAAGAAACCGCGATGGCATCGCAATAAATCCTGACACCGTCACGCCAAGAATCTTTTAGGCTTTCTTTATGACAACTATAGTCCAGACGCTGTCACAAATTCTTCTGACACGGCCGCTTGATCATCCAGACGGCGTCGCAAGCAATCCTGATGCCGTCTCCACCATCTGTAAACAAATCTTTAAGCCTTCGTTGTGTAAAGTTGCAATCTTGTCCCGTTTCTTCCAAAATAGAGCCCAAGTCACGTGTATTTCCTCCAAATGTCTTCCAAGTGCTAAAAATGCAAAAAGAAACTATTAAGCACATATTTGAAGCATTTTTACATGATTATAGGGGTTAAATGACCCCGAAAAAGTGTATAAAATTACACCTCATCAAATACCCTTACACTTAGGATTTGCTTGTCCCAAGAAAAAGAGCTTTGCTACCTAGATAATAGCAATATCGAGGGCATTTAACTTACTCTTTAAAGCTATTCATGGCACAACAAATTAGACCTTGTAACTAGAAGCACGAAAATCATACACTAGCACCTCACAATAAGTGTTTGGATTCTCTCTTTCTCTCGGGTGTATAATGAATTATAACAATATGGGAAACGAAAAATTTAACACTCATTACCTATCATAGCATACAAATTACCATAGGCTTGATAAAGGATCAAACCTCCACCACTAAGCGTAAGTACTAGAAGTTACTATCAAAGAGGTCTTTAAAGGGTTGTGGGGTATAGGTGTAATATGATAAACATGGAAACAGAAACGGATGGGAAATATTTAGGGAGTGACTTTTTGGGTGAATTTAGGGTGAAGTGGTGAGTTAATCATTTATAAGAATACACGCTGATTTGGTTGCTAAGCCAAAGACTCGACCACTTGGACAAAGATATATAAACTCTACGGAACTTTACATCAAACTCATTTTTTTGATAACATCACTTGGTGTTTATAGATAGAGCCCTACACTTGAGCTTTTATATACTCGATACATGAACTAATCTAATGACCTAAATTAAGGTGGATCTAAATAACATGGAGACTATCAAACAAATATGGGGGTATTGACTTAACTTTTCTTCCCTATTCTTCAACAAAATAAATACTACCTTGAATCTCAATCGTCTCAAAACTGTATTTACAAGGATAAGGACTTAGCAACCGTGTACTCAAATAATTAACTTGGTTTAAACAATAATGTACTAAAAACAAGTACATACAAGGTAGGCTAAGGGAATTTGGGTATAATAATTGGTTTAATGGTAAACAATGCTCTTTATTAAGAATCCAAAATTCACTAGAAAATTACGAGAATCATGAAAAGGAAAGGTTTAGAGGGTTGTACTAGGTGAATCTTACACTAAAAATGAGTTCATGGCAAGGGTGTGGGATAGTTATATATTCGAGGTGACCATAATAATAATTACAGGTTTAAAACATGGGTTAATCCTAGTGCCTCTTATCATTTAGCAAATTCTAATACTCGTTATCCGGTCTCGGGATGCATCACTAAAGCAGGTTCTAGAATTTAATACACTACCGGTACACCCTCATATAATTTAAAATTGACACCATTGCTCTAGATAAGGCGAAAAAATCACACAAGCACAGACGCATCCATGAACGCGACACATGCAATTGTTCTTTCCTTAACTCGAGAAAGCTAAAGGTATAAATTGTCTTGGGCATCAAAGATGGATACCCAAATTCCTAAAGATCTAGAGGCGAACCTCATAATTTAGGGGTGGATTTTTTTTGAGTGGTAGGGTTTTTGTGCTAATCATATAATTTCATATCCAATGAGATGCTACTAGTACTTAGTTTCACCGGTATGTGCCATAAAAATTTTAAATTTTTGTCAAAATAATTTTCTATGCTATGTTTCGATATATTACTCATTATTTTAGGGACAAAGCAAAGACAAATGAAATAATAGTTTCTAAGGATTTTATTTTCCCCCTACACTTATTATGAACATTGTCCCCAATGTTCCACAAAGTACCCGTAAACGAATAAAGGAAAAAGAAAAAGAGCGAAAAAAACTAGTACTCCCCTGGTTTTGCTCAATGATGGAGAAGAAACAAGTGATCCCGGCTAAATTGCCATCCAAGAATCGTCCACATGAAACTCCTAAGAACTCCTAGGCTTCTCCCCATCAAATATAACCTACAAATCAAATATAAGATACAACTATATCTAGCGTAAAATCGGCGAAACAATAAATACAACTATATGATTTAGGGTTTTTAAGTCTACGAAAACAAATAAAGGATATAATGAATGTGTTAATGTAATTGTGGTTTTCTATAGTGTTTAAGCAAATTACAAATTTTGGAAATTATACAAAATTTTAAAAAATAAAAAAATACGAATTTTACTGTAGTAGGGTGGTGACGCTGTCAGGATAAATCCTGACGCTGTCTCCACCTATTGTAAAGAATTTTTTTTCTTTTTTTGAAAAATTTCTCCACGCAAGTCCCATAAGTATTTCATGTAAAAATTTACTACAAAAACCATAGAATTTATAACACAATCACATGACTAAAACAAACACACAAGACGCAAATTAATCAGAATTATTTATTTAACATGTTTGAAATGGTTCTTAGAAACCGGATTTTCCTTTAACAATTTTATGAAATACCTTTGATTGTAATTAAGATGAGGTTAAAGACAAAATGATTAAATAATAATCCAAACACATAAAAACAAATGAAATAGAATTAAAACACACAAGACACTCCTAAAATGCATTAAATTAAAATAAACGATTGAGTTGCCTCCTAATAAGCGCTTGTTTTTGTTCGAGTTACGAGCCTGACTTTACCCTTATTTAATAGATAAATGGGAGGTTCTTCTATACTTAAGGTCAAGTGCGGGTCATAGTAACGGTACACACCATTATGGTAAGAAGGAGCCTTATGTTGAAAAAGTAGTTGTTGAATTAGATGCTCTAATTGGTGTGTTTCTTTAATCCTACCCTTCACTAATTCATTTGGCTTAACGGGTAAACTGAGTCCTCTTAAGAAATTATTCTCTATCACATTCCAATTTGAAGGATTAACACCTAGGGATCCACATTGTCCTAATAAACCTGGTTTAAATTCATAATGTTTCTTAGGGTCATATACACATGGGTGATAATAGCAACATATATCCTTAGGTTGAAAAGACGCCACGTGAGGTAAAGGCGGTGTATGAATGGTCAAATTGTCTACTAACTTCATCCTAAAACTATCCAAAATATGTGGTTTGATGGTTAATTCGAGGCCTCTTTCTTCTCCTAGACTTATATTTAAGGATGTACAATTACATAAGGGTTGTGGTTGAGGCTCTTGTTCATCAAGATTAGGAACTTTTTCAAAACTAATCGGAATGTTATGATAATTCAAACCTACTATGAGATTTCGTAAAATTCAGGTGAATAATATAATCTTATTTTATTTTTATTTTACCTTTAAGTAAAAAAATTATTTTTACCGTTACCCGATTCAGTAAATTCTACGCGTTGTTAAATTCTAGGCTAACGTTTAGCTGACTTCTCGTCTACGTGTCCGTTATAGTTCAAATATTTCTATATTTTATCCCGAGGCTTTTCTAAATTTTATTTTTAGTAAAATCTATTTTATTTCGTATCTTGGTCGGACATTGCTAAAAACCGTATCCGGTCTTAAACCTCACCATTTTATTCTACACATACCTTTTTATATACAAAATAAAACATAACAAAATGTAATTTTTTTTTGCCAAACACTCCCATTACCCCCCCCTACCGAATAAAACCATAAACCAAACATCATTTTTATTTAACTAGCTCCTACTAAAACATAAACCAAACACCCCCTTATTGAACTCCACCTAATATTACTGTTTCATGCATATATATCTCTCTTTAAAAGAACCCACCCCACTTCCAGTATCACTAACAAAGGAAAACACATAGACTTTTTAAGAAAAAATAAACATGTGCCTCCCTCTCCTTGCCTACATAACCGAACCACCACCATCATCATTTAACCACCACTATCACCAAGGTTTTCTCCTACAATACTTAATATATCATCTACATTAAATCAACCATGCAAGGGATTTGATCAAGACTTTGATTCAAGGGTTTTCATTGTATATTAGGGTGAAAATTAAAGCTAAGAGATTGATTTATTAAGATTTTGGGTGTTGGAAAGTTTTGAAAGTGCGTTTTAAGGGTGTTTGGGTTTTTGAAAATCAACAAGAACCAAAAGGGGTTCGTTGTCGATTTTTCTTTTGCTCTCTATTTTGTGTTGTGAGTATCCTTAAACCCCTTTCTAATACTTATTTACATATGCTTATGTATGATTTATTTCAAAATTTTGGGAATCCATATTGTATGTGTGTATAATAGGTTTTGATCTATAAAAATTGTTGATATAATGTTTTAGATGACGGGGAATAGGATTTTGGAAGTTTTTGTGAAGTTGTGATGATGATTTGGTGATATTTGATAGAGTTTATTAGGTTTTGAAAAAGTTAAATTCGTGCAAAAAATTAGACGCCTCGTTAGGGTGTCATAAAAATATTTTTATAAAATTTAGGCTTTAAAATATGTTAGTATTTGTCTAGAGGATCATTTTAAAATTTTTTTGACCCGTAACTCTTAAAAACGAAGATTTTAGAGCCTTCCGAAGCATGAAAAACTTTTATATTAAAAATCTGCACATTTAGTAAGAACTAAATTTTGCGCAGAACTGAAACGGATCGTTTCAGACACCTTTTGACCCGTTTCGGCCTTTGGCCGATACACAAAAGTTCCCCGAAACAATGTTTTCTACTTCGCGTGAAGGATTTCAACTCAAATGTGCATAAAAGTGGTGTTTTTGATCCAAATGCAGGTCGGCGTGTTTATAAAAAAAATTCAGCATTTATTTTTGAAAAGTGAGCTGGTGCAATTTTAAATCGAGGTTTCAGACCCTTTCAGGTCCTAACCGGCCTTCCGTTATAACATAAAAGTTGCTTATTTTGACGTTTTACATAAAATTACGAGATTTTAGGTCTGAAAGTGCTTGATGATCGGGTAAAAGTGAGCTCAAACTTGGTGAAAATTCTTTTCGGAAAGTCATAAAATATTGCTGATTTTTGTTGTAAAATGAGTCTAGGAGCGTTTTAGAGTCCGTTTAAGGTTGTAAAATTTTAACGAATAGTATTTTACAACTAATAAATTATTAGTGTGCATCTGTCGATGTATAAAAATTGTAAGTTCGGGTTATATATATATGTATATATGTATATATATGTATATATGTATATATATGTATATATGTATATATATATATATATATATATATATATATGTGT
>BQNB010069738.1:0-29154 GCA_026074375.1 Tanacetum coccineum
CTTCCATGGAGGGGTAGGAGTTCACATTGTAAAGTGTGAGTGTGTGTGTGGTTCCTTTTTCTCTATTAAACCACACACATACACAAACACTCATTCTTCTTCTTTTTTCTATCTCTTCTCTTTTCTTCTCTTTTTCTCTCTAATAATATGGCTCAATTTCTTTTCCATTTTACCAAGCCTCTGGATCATTGTTCAAAGGGTGAATCTATGTTAACAATTGGGGGAATCCGTGTTGTTTATCTACTGATTATTGTGGTTAAACAAGATCAAATTCGTGGTCAAAAAGAAGTCAATAAAAAAATCAAACCCGAATTATTGTGCTTAGATGTGTGAATGTTTTAGTTATTAAGCAAGATCTAGGCATAAGGTAGCTAATTGTGCAAGAGAAATCAAGTTAAAAGGTCAAAAAGGGTGATTATAAGGCGATTTTTGGTGAAAAAAATCGTATTTTTCTAGGTTGCGTTTTGACAAACTGGAAAAGTTCTTGTTGCGTTTTGACTTTTTCTTGTTGCGTTTTGATTTCTTCTTGTTGCATTTTGATTTTCTTCTTATTGCGTTTTGATCATTGGTTGCGTTTTGGTTCATTGCGTTTTGATTGCAGGTTGCGTTTTGAAGACATATATTGCGTTTTGACTAAGGAATACTCTGCCCAATTTTTTATTTTGTTGCGCTTTGACCAAATGGTCATTGCGTTTTGATTCAAAAGTCACTGCGTTTTGGTTAAAAAGTCATTGCGTTTTAGTTAAAAAGTCATTACGTTTTGGTTAAAAAGTCATTGCGTTTTGGTTAAAAAGTCATTGCGTTTTGATTAAATGGTCATTGCGTTTTGATTCAAAAGTCACTGCGTTTTGGTTAAAAAGTCATTGCGTTTTGGTTAAAAAGTCATTGCGTTTTGATTAAATGGTCATTGCGTTTTGATTCAAAAGTCACTGCGTTTTGGTTAAAGATTGCACTGCGTTTTGTCTAGAAATCTATTTTGGTAATAGGGTAAAAAAAATTTCCGGTCGACACCCTTTTAGCGACACTTTTTTCGGGAAAAATTAAGTAAAATAAAAAATTTTCTATAGCATTTTTAGCTTATTATTATACCAAGATTTAGATTTTGGTACGAGGGTATAAAATAATTTTTTTTTTCATAATCCAACTGCGCCGAATTCCAAACAAACCAAAACCAAAACCATCGAGAAGGACTTAAACTGCACAAATCATTCACAACAAATAAACCATTAACTACCAACGATCATTCATTCACGGTTATCTAGTGATCTTGTAAAATCCCGTTAATCATTTGTCGGTTTTGATCAGAGACGAGTTAAACCCGTGAACGTGAATTGCATCCAACATAAAAAAAAATTTTTCAATCACATTCACATCTACATAAATCCAACAACTTCACTTCAACTCACGATAAAATGGAAAAGAAATATACCTTATCTTCGTGTTCGGAATCAAAGAACAACAAATCCACTAATTCAAAGACAAATCAAAAAAAGTTTTGCATGTAATCATTTTCACGACTTCATTCACACCTCAAGCGTCTTTCAAACAACGACTTAAAAGGAAGTCGAACCGAGAATGGATTCGGACGCGCGTTTGCAACACTCTTTGGTCAAGATTTTGAGATTTTTACAGGCACAATGTTCCTAAACATGGATCAACTTCAAAAGCAACTTGATATCAACTATTTTCAAGAGACGTTGGACTCCATGTCTTCTTTAAAGTACTCGTAGACCAGTTTTCAAATGTTCATCAACCTCAACAGATCTATTGAATGATGAATATATTGTAATGACACGCAACTACTTTCTACAATACACTCAACTTGATGATACAGAATTCGAGACGCTGTCCAATTCATGGAATATGTCAAAAATCGATTGATGAAAGAGCACTGCATAAAATAGAGTATGACAACAGGGTGAATGAAAGACAAACCCAGACAACAGTGGAAAAAGTTGATACGAGTAAAGAATTGGATGCTAGTTTAGTTATCATTGAAAGCATGGACTGAATCATCAAGAGCAGGATTACAACATGCAATCAGGAATGAGCACATGTTGATGGATCAGATAATCAGACCCATAGATAATGAAGACCAAGGCTGAGGTACAAACGACTGCTTGATGATAATGTATCTGCTACAAGACAACAACATACTGAGCAACCTGAATCCAATAATGAAGGATAGGTTGACCAGAAATGCTGATCACTGTTATGACACGTGTCCTTTCCTGCTAAATAACTGATGACCAAGACAAAGAACTCTAAATCAATGACTCCGAATTTGAAAATAATTTGTCTCAAAAGACTGATGCCCCATTTTCAAAAAGATTTTCAAGAAATGGAACACATAGTGGTTAATACTTAGAACTTAAAATATCAAAAGGTCAAGTTTAAAAAGGGCAACAGGTCCAAATTTTGAATGTAAAAATAATGAAGCAAGGTTAAAATGCCATAGTTGCAATTTGAAAAATAAACCGAAACTAGAACATAAGCTGGCTAAATTACTTAAGGAAAATGAGACTTTGAAAAGGCATTACAAAGAAATGTTTGATTCTATCAAGACAACGAGAGATAAGAACATAGAACACACAACTTCTTTGATTGCAAATAATGATAAATTCAAAGCTCAACTTCAGGAAAAAGGGTTTGCAATTGCATCATTAAAAAATGAGTTAAGGGAAATACAGGAAATAGTGTGAATACTAAGTTTGCAAAACCATCAATCTTGGGGAAACCAGTTTTACAACCACATAGAAACCAGTTCGTTGTTAGACAACCGACTGCGTTTAAATCTGAACGACCCAAAATTTCAAAAGAACGGTTTGCCTCCCAAGTTGATGTGAGTAACGATTTGTCAAAACCAGTCACTACACATTATCTGCCTAAGAGAAGAGAATTTGCAAAACCTCATAACATGATTGCAACTAGCTCATCTAGGTATAGCTCAAACGACATTGTTCATAATCACTACCTAGAGGAGGCTAAGAAAAAGACACAAGAACACTCTAGGAACTCTAGAAATTTTTCTGACTCCAAACATTTTGTTTGCTCGACATGTCAGAAATGTGTCTTTAATGCAAATCATGATTCTTGTGTTACAAAATTCCTAAAAGAAGTCAACTCGCGTGCTAAGGTTCCATCCAATAAGACAACGAACAGAAACAAACCCGTAGAGCAAATAAGGGTTGCAACGAAACCAAATAGACAGATCCCAACAGGACATAGGTTTTTTCAATATAAAATGAACTTCCACGGTGCTGAGAAAACAACAAGTCCTAAATCTTGTTCTTAGGTTGGTCAACCAACGAGGTAGAATTCTCAAGACTGTCCTGTCTTAAGATGGGTTCCAACCAGAAATATATCCACCTCTAACACAACATAGGTTGGCAGTGAACCCCCAAATGTTTCAAAAGAGATATCACTAGCCCCAACCAATGTGAAAGCGAACAAGCACTTGATGTTAGTGCAGGTACTTTCTCTATGTACAGGTACAATCGTTCAACCTATAAAGAAGGACTTAGAGTATGGTTGCGGAAAAAAACAGATATCTCTAAAAACTTGGCTTCACGAATTTGAATGATGATGGACAAATGCCGTCTCTGAAAATACACTTCAGGCCCCGTTTCTCAATGTTTCAAAAAGACTGTTTGAATCACATAAAGTCAAGCCTCGGATCTTCATGGTAAATGACGTTTGAACAAACGCAGTTCAAGGCCTCGTTCTTCATTAATGATTCTGATGCAAACAGTTCCAGCACTCGCACCCAATGACAAGAGATGTCTGTTGAAAATGTCTCTTTAGGCCTCGTTCCTCAAGGATAAAAGGCGTCAGATTATGACAACTCTGACCCCGAGCCCCCAAGACAAAATGTTGTTCCTTCAGCAGAAAAGCCAGATTCGTCACATCAAGGGTTAGAATTTCTCTTCAATCCTTTACTTTGAAGAATATTACAAGCCAACACAACGTAAAGCTAGAAACAACAATGATAAGTACCGAATGCATCATTTCAAGAAGCTGAATTTGTTAATCCTTTTTGTACTCGGGTACAAGAAATTGGTGAGTCTTCCTCAAGCATCATTGATAATACCGATGGGCATTCATTTCAACCACAAAGTCATGATTACCGATGGACCAGAGATCATCCATTAGAACAAGTTCGTAAAACTAACCATGCCAGTTTCAAAACAAGACGACAGCTTGCCACCAGATCCGAAATGAGTGTAACAGTTCGCGCTCGACGGTAGTATTGTTGAACCGAAGAACATTAAGAAGCCAATGCTGATTCTGGCCATGGATGAAGCAATGAGATGAACTTCATCAGTCGACAGACAAAAAATCTGGGAACGACGTCGACACACCAATTGGCAAGATGGTTTATTAAGCTAAAGTGGTTTATGAAAGAACAAAAAAAAAAAAAAAAAAAAAGATAAGATCAGACTGTAATACGCACAAAGCATGCACGACTTTAGCCTAAAGTCATGCCCCAGGAGAGGGTATTGATTTCGAAGAATCATTTGCACCAGTTGCTTCGCTAGAAGCTGTTCGGATTTTTCGTTGCTACGCAACCTAGATAACCAAGTTTTTTCCAATATATCAGATGGACGTGAAAATGGCATTTCTAAATGGTCCACTGAAGGAGGAGGTTTATGTTGCTCAGCCAGAAGGGTTCGTTGATCCAGATCATCCAGAACAAGTCTACCTTCTGAGGAAAGCTTTGTATGGATTAAAGCAAGCTCCAAGAGCCTGGTATGATGAACTATCAAACTTCCTAAAGTCCAAAGGCTTTACTAAAGGTACAATGACCCAACTTGTATTCAAGATAAATACGGAGGATATTCTACTTGTGCAGATTTACGTTGATGACATAATTTTTGGGTCGACAAATCCTAAATATTCAAAACTATTTGAAAAGTTAATGCACAGTAGATTTGAAATGTCCTTAATGGGGGAGATGAAATTCTTTTTAGGACTCCAGATCCACCAGTCTCCAAAAGGTATTTTTATCAATCAGGCCAAGTACGCTTTAGAAATTCTGAAAAAGCATAATATGGACAATTGTCACTCCATTGGTACACCATTGGCTACAAAACCCAAACTAGATGCAGATTTGAGTGGAGAACCCGTAGACCAATCTGATTACCGTAGTAAAATCGGGTCACTCATGTATTTGACATCTAGTAGACCAGACTTAGTGCAAGCAGTATGCTATTGTGCACGTTATCAAGCACGACCAACACAAAAGCACCTCAAGGAGGTTAAAAGAATCTTTAAATACCTAAAGGGTACCATTAACATGGGACTCTGGTATCCAAAGGATTCTGGCTTTGAACTAACAGCATTTTTAGACGCTGATCATGCCGGATGCCTTGATACTCAGAAAAGCACTTCTGGAGGAATACAGTTCCTTTGTGAAACTCGTAAGTTGGCATTCAAAGAACAAAACGGCACTGCAATGTCTTCAGCAGAGGCATAGTACGTGGCGTTATCTGCAAGTTGTGCTCAAGTAATTTGGATGAGAGACACAACTCAGATATGGCTCAACTACAACAAAATACCGTTGTATTGCGACTCTCAGTCAGCCATAGCAATCTCATGCAACCCCGTACAACATTCACGAACAAAGCACATCCATACTCGTATCATTTCATAAGGAACATGTGAAAATGGTATAATTTGAAATTATATGTTGTCAGAACAGAATACCAAATAGCTCACATGTTTACAAAGCCCTTCCTATGACGTTTTAAGTATCTGCCAGATAGGAATTGTATGAGATGTTGACCCAGCTGAACTGGAGGTTCTGACAAATGAGCCTCTTGATATCATCATCAAACATCACCATGTAAATATTTTTGAGAAAAGCAAAATACAAAAATATAAATCTTCAAAAAGATAAATACAAAATCAGAAAATCAGAAAATTTCCAAAAAGATTCTTCTCGACATGTCTCTTGGAATCGATAACATTTACGTGCTTAGAAATGTCGATTAACATTGACACGAGTGTGTAAATGAAGTTCGAGCGAGAGTTGCAAATAGTTTCAAATCATGTCATTTCTAATTTTCTAAATGGCTTATGTGCAAATGTCAGTACATAACCCGGACTTCAAATAAAGGAAGGTTTATAACTTATCCTCCCAACGAGAAAATTAACGTTTCTCGGTCTTGAGCTGTTCTTAAAAGACATTCAATGTTTTTAGCTCAAGAAAAAGGAAAGTGTACGTTTCAGTGCGCTTACCCTTACCGTTAGAAGAGAAGTCCTCTAACATCTGGTTTTTCAAAAAAGTTGAACACAATTTTTCAAGAATTTCTCGATGACAATTCATAATCTTTCAAAATTGTGTGTTCAACACTCCAACCCTCACAATGTTTTCAAGACAACAATTTTCAATGGTCCTATCTGAACGGAGTTTTTCGAAAACAACGTTTTAATGTTCTTGGATACATCAACAACGACAACTCTTATGTATTCAAAACGATTTAAAAATAGAACATAATTATCAAAATGTACCAAACATTCATGCTGATAATATTTTTCTCTCACGAATTTCAAGACATAATTTAATCATAAGGTACTTCAAAAACTAAGTTGTTCATTTATTTAAAATAGGGGAGCAAATGGTAATTAAAAATATGATCTCATCGACTCAATATGCTGAACAGTAAGAAAAGGTTTTATGGTTTGATCTTATACCCAACAACATCTTAATTTCACGATGATTCTAAAGTTATAAGGTGGTTAGGTTAGGAATCAATCCTATGATCCAACCAGAACCGGAGGATCTACCCAAGGATAATCCAAAGTTAGAAATAGCAGTCCTTAGGTATGATGTAGATGAATGGTTAATGGAAATAATGCGACTAAGATTGAGTTAACATGAACAATCACAACAAGGTGTTAGTAATGACGTCTTGGTAAGCATTGAAGGCGTTGAAGAATGAAAAAGAAATGTATGGATAAAGGGTCTAAACAAAGAAGCCCTCCACACAACTTAAGGCAGAAACCGGGTCAATACATATGCTGTCAGAATCACAAGTTGATTGCTGACATTGAAAACGACATCATGGACCCAGTGATGCAATGCACAACCCTTCCCAGCCATTCGGGTTTCTCTCAACAGAAACTTGTCTCATTTGTCACGGAGATACACACATTATCTATTGACATCTCATTCTGAATCAGTTTAATGAACAAGTGCAATTATGCTCCAGCCTCCGAGTACTAAAACCAAAATGCACTAATCGAGTCTAGAGCCAAGAGATCAATCTAAATCTCATTAGGACACATTCCATTTCAAACACTTGTTGAACATCATCACGTTCACAAGCTGTTAACAAGAGTCCTACGCATATCCTTGTGATATTTGCCAGAACATCCCGGTGATACTATAAGTATTCACAATGAAGATGGAAATCCCTGAGTCAGCATCAACAAGCACTTGGTAAGGGGACTAGCAAGATTCTAATATAATCAAACTTGTGACAACTGGATATCGATTTGGTCCAGTAAATGAATTGACGGTTGATGAATTTTGATAAAAACATGACACTCTCGATGTGTTAAAAAACTCTTTAACGAGTGACACGTCGATTGATTTTCAAATCAATTCTCGTTCTATCACTAACGTACAACCTGCAGTCAAACATGTTAACGGCAACCTCATCCCATT
The DNA here is from genome assembly GCA_026074375.1 of Tanacetum coccineum. NCBI lineage: Eukaryota > Viridiplantae > Streptophyta > Magnoliopsida > Asterales > Asteraceae > Tanacetum > Tanacetum coccineum. Next base: position 7,673 of record BQNB010069738.1, read on the forward strand.
CAAAGCTCAATCTACGAAGGCATACTATCTAGAAAGCTTCAAGATTTTAAAGACAAAGACTTCCGCTCACTCCCTTGATTTGAAGCTTTTTAAGATAAGCATAGTATGAGAAGTGTGGTCAAGACACAAATCGCAAAGATGGCATAGACGATAAAGACAATGACAAAGGCCAAAAGTCAAGATCGTAAAGCATGAAGGAACAAGCCTACAACAAAGAACAAAGAGAAAGACCAAGACCACATGAGCTTAACGACAAAAGCAATCTCATTGATCTCATGAAGGAGTGTCCATCAATGAACCCGACTTCGAGGGAGTATTGTTATCACTCAAAATATTGAGTCAAACATGAAGTTCTGTTCAATATTATGTTAGTCCTGGTCAAGGTTAATTAGTAACGTTGTAATAGTAAAGTATCGGGAATCAATGCTCGATAGTTTATCTAATATTGTAGATTGTTCGGGTTTTAATCCCAAGCAAAACCCAGCCGGGTTCTAGTTAAAGTATCTCGCGCGTTACCTTAACGTGAACGGGGTATATAAGCTTTTCTTCTTTAGAAAGCTATTGTTTCATTATAAAAAATCTTCTTTTTCTCATTCTTTCTAACCTCTCCTTCTCCTCTCTCTAAAATAACTCAATCCTTTCTTATCTCATTTCTAGTTTCGATTCGTGCTGTGTTTTAAGTATGAATGGAGGGAAGTGGTTTAATCGGGATCCATACAAGTATGGAGGAAGAAGCTGCATTGGCTGAATCAAAGGATGATTCTTGATGATGTCTTCGTCAAAATTGCTTTCCGGTGGGCATTGCACATGTTCAAGATCCAACTTTCAGTGTTAGCCTCTCATATAGATCAGTATCGTTTGTTCGGTAGGACACAGTTGTTCTGATGAAATCAGCTGCATGGTGTATGAGTTTGTGCCTATGATGATCACTTGAATGAATAAAATAGGGGGGGGGGGGGGGGGGTGGGGGGGGGGGGGGGGGGGGGGGGGGGGGGGGGGGGGGGGGGGGGGGGGGGGTGGGGGGGGGGGGGGGGGGGGGGGGGGTGAGATGTAAGGGGGTGGGGGGTAACAAATAATTCTTTTTGTATTTATCTTTTCCACTATGTTCTGTTTTATATGTCAGTCAATTCTTTTTTGAAACATATTGTTGGATCGGTTTCTTTCTCATGTGCTCGTTCTCCTTGCTTTTTCTAGCACATTTGCCATAGACGCTTTAGATCAATTATTCTTTTGGATTTCTCATTGTTTAGTGTGTTCTGGGCAATTTCTTTTTTGCACAACGACTTTATGATTTACTTTTCGTGTATGGATTTTGCTCTCTTTTCTGTTTTAAGAATATCTCACAGAAATTCTTTGTACATATACTCTTTCCAGAAGATGAAGATTTTATTCTGTTGATTTTAATCAAAACTCTTTTACTTAACATTAAAGAGAAATCAGTCAACTTCTTAAAATTGTTTTGTGAAAGAGTATCGTTTTAACACAAAAACAGATTTTGAGAACTTTTTCCGGAAATATTTTGACAAAAACTTTCTTTATAATGATAACATAGAATCATATAATCATAAACCCACAATTGAATGGACACTAAGACACTCACTCCTCATTCTGTTCATTGCAGAAAACGATCGAAACCGGACATGTCTTAATCCACTTAAACAATTGAGATATGGATTTCAGATTCAAGTTAAAAAACTTTTCACTTTCACTTTTTGTCATGAGTTATAAGCAATGAAGACAAACATATCTAATTCAACAATTGAATGGGCAATAAGTCACTCACTCCTCATTCTGTTCATTGCAGAAAATGGCCGAAACCAGACATGACTTAGTCCACTTAAACAATTACGAATAGATATATATGACCCACAGCTTAGAATTCATAGAAACTTGATTTCTTTCTCAAAATTAAATTTTATATGTTTTCACTACACATGAGACACTGGTCTTTTTGTTCCACAGCAGTTCAAGCATTAACTCATAAGCATTAATCATGAAAATTATTTCTTTCTCAATACAACTTTACTTTTCCACAATCGCATTTTTACTGAATTTTGTCTTTTTGACACCACCGAGTTTGACTTTTTGACCCTTCCGATTTTGGCTATTTGACTATTACTCAGTTTCATAAACTAGATAAACAATAATTCATTTTAACTTATGTAGAAACCAAACTCGATTCGTTTTATGTTCTATTATCATTTTCAGACTCCAAACAGTTAGACAAACAATTAAACTCGATAATAATCAAACTCGATGAACACCATATACTTTCGAATTTCAATTTCAGCGACTACTTAACCATTCCTAAGCTATTTATCACTTATTTTTCCATAAACATAGTTTCTTATCGTCATTGATTTCAATCTTGTTACATAAACTCGATAAAACATAAACTCGGTAGCATAAACTCTTTAAAACACAAAGTCGATAATCCTAAATATTATCGAGTTTAAACTCGATAACGCAAACTCATGTATTGTTCGAACCACAAATCATATCCACTTACGTTTGAGTAAGAAAAGTAGTTGTAATCGTTGTAATGAACTCGAAAGGCTGTCGTTGATTTTCTACTCAAACTCGATAAAATGACTCGGTAAAAGAAAAGGTAAAATGAAAAACATTTCTTTCTTTTATAGCCACCGAAAAAGATTCAGAAATTACACTTTCAGTCCCTTTAGTTTTACATTTCGAATTTCGATTTTAATTTTTCAAAAACTCCCCCTCGAGTAATGAAGTCATTTTAAAATTTGTTCACCATTATCAAAAACTCCCCTTGGAATGAAATCATACTAAGTTCGTAGTCCAAAAATAAAGATGTTTGAGTTTAAAATATAAATCCCCCCTTGAAAATATAACATTTTTCAATTTCAGTTTATTTGAGAGATCATTGTTTTTATTTTATTTCCTAAATGATGTATATGATTGAAAAGTAAAATTTTTAATATATATATATATATATATATATATATATATATATATATTTCTTTTATTTTTATTTTTGTATTTTTCAATTTTTTTCTTTTGTTTTTGAAAATATATTTACATGTTTTTGATGTATGATCTTTTTCAAAAAGATAACTTTGTCAGGCTTTCCAACTGTGTTGGAGTCATACATCTCATACCAATGCGATGAACTAGATACTCAAAGCGTTCTTTTAGAAGAGCTTTAGTAAATAGATCCGCAAGTTGGTATTCTGTCCCGACAAAGAAAATTTCCACAGTACCCTTCTCAACATGTTCCTTAATAAAATGATATCGGATGTCTATGTGCTTTGTCTTAGAATGTTGGACTGGGTTGCATGAGATAGCAATGGCACTCTTGGAATCACAGTACATCGAAATCCGATTGTACTTGTATCCATAGTCAAGCAGTTGAGTTCGCATCCAAAAAAATTGTGCACAACATGCAGACAAGGAAACATATTCAGCATCAGCAGTAGACATCACCGTACAATCTTGTTTCTTTGAACTCCAACTCACGAGTTTTCCACTTAGAAATTGCAATCCTCCTGATGTGCTTTTACAATCATCTTTACATCCTCCATGGTCCGCATCTGAATATGCAATTAGTTCAAATCCGAATATCCCTTCGGATACATAGCCCATGATTATAGGACGTCCTCAAGGTACCACGAAAGATCTTATAACTCTGTGAGTGTTTTACCGTAGGACAGCTTGATATCGACACATGACAAATTTAGCAAAAAGCACGGTCTGGACGACTGGGTCGGTTAGGTACAGAAAACATAGGCCCCACTATCATACGACAGAAGCATTTGATCAGTAGGAGTGCCGTTTAAATCAGCACCTGCCTCTCAGTTGCCATAGGTGTACTCCATTGAGACGACAAACATACTAGACATGTTTCTTTTAATAATTCGTATTGCATATTGTGACTGACTTATGAAATAATGCCACGGGGAGATTGATGAACTTGAAGTCCAAAGAAAGAACTTCACTCACCCATCAATCGACATTTCAAAATTATTTTTCTTATAGTTTGCAAAACGCAAATTTTGGAAAAATCTGAAATTTGTTTGAACCAAAGAATAATGTCGTCAACATAGTACTTGAACAAGTAATATTTTCTTCCCGTGACTTCGGTGAACAAAGTCGGGTCAATAATACCTTTAGTGAACCCATGTTCAATTAGAAAAGAAGACAATTTGTCATACCATGCACGAGGTGCTTGCTTAAGACCGTATAGAGATTTTTTCAACCTGTAGACGTGATCTGGAAATACTGGATCAATAAACCCTTCAGGTTGGATGACATAGACTTCTTCTTTCAAAGGACCATTGAGAAAAGCTGTTTTGACATCCATTTACAAGATTGTGATATTCTTATGAGCATCATAAGCAATAAACATCCGAACAGCCTCAATTCGAGCAACATGAGCAAATGACTCTTCAAAATCAATGCCTTCTTCCTGCTTGTATCCTTTAGCCACAAGACGAGTTTTGTTCCGAACTACAATATCTACATTCACACATTGATCCTCCAGAGCCATTTGAGAGCAATAACATTCTTTCCTTCTGGTCGTGGAACGAGTTCCCAAACTTGAAGTCTTTCAAATTGATTCAACTCATCTTGCATGGACTCAATCCAACTGTGGTTTGTCATAGATTCTTTGATATTCTTTGATTCAATAATGCTGACGGTTAATGCATACATGCATACCTCATGACGTCTTGGTAAGCATTGAAGGCGTTGAAGAATTAAAAAGAAATGTATGGATAAAGGGTCTAAACAAAGAAGCCCTCCACACAACTTAAGGCAGAAACCGGGTCAATACATATGCTGTTAGAATCACAAGTTGATTGCTGACATTGAAAACGACATCATGGACCCAGTGATGCAATGCATAACCCTTCCCAGCCATTCGGGTTTCTCTCAACAGAAACTTGTCTCATTTGTCACAGAGATACACACGTTATCTATTGACATCTCACTCCGAGATCATTGATATTGAATAGGTGGCAATATGCTCCAGCCTTCGAGTACTAAAACTAAAATGCACTAATCGAGTCTAGAGCCAAGAGATTAATCTAAATCTCGTCAGGACACATTCCATTACAAACACTTGTTGAACATCATCAAGTTCACAAGCTGTTAACAAGAGTCCAATGCAATATCCTTGTGATATTTCCCAGAACATCAGAGTGATACTTTTAGTATTCACAATGAAGATGGAAATCCTGCTTAAGTCAGCATCAAACAAGCTCTTGGTAGGTGACTTGCGAGATTCTATATGAATCAAACTTGTGACAACTGGATATCGATTTGGTCCAGTAAATGAATTGACGGTTGATGAATTTTGATAAAAGCTTAAAACTCCCGATGTGTTACAAAAACGCTTTTTCAAGTAATATGTCGATTGATTTTTAAATCAATTTTCTCGATTATCACTAACGTAAACCTGCAGGTATTCATACGGTGGTGGACATTATCCCAATCAAACAATTTTCGATTCATTACCAATGTTCATGCTTATTCTACAAAGGACTAAATCTATCATGAAATGCTCAGATTTAAAGACAAAAGTCTGCTTGCTCAACTTCTGATTTAAAGCTTTCAAGATGAGGCATAGTATGAGAATGTTGGTCAAAGACAAAGATCGCAGATGGCATAGTCGATAAAGACAATGACATAGGCTTAAAGTCAGATCGCAATGCTATAGAAAAAAAACCTCAACTAAGAACAAAGTGAAGACAAAGGACCACAGATTAAACGACAAAATCAATCTCATTGATCTCATGAAGGAGTGTCATCAATGAACTCTCTTCTGAAGAGATTGTTAGGCTCAAAATATTGAGTCGAACATGAAGTTCGTCCATTATGTATGTCAGTCTCGGTCAATAAATTAGTTAACGTTGTAATAGGAAAGTATCGGGAATCGGGCTAGATAGTTAATCTAATATTGTATATGTTTCGGGTTTAATCCCAAGTAAGACCCGAGCCCGGATCCTAGTTAAATATCCCGCACGTCACTTAATGTGTCGGGGTATATAAGTAACTTTTCCACCTAGGAAAAGACAGTGGTTGATTTCATTTCTAAGTAATTCTTTTTCTCATTTTTCTCTTTTCTCTCTCAACTCTCTCTCATCTTTCTCTCTCTAGAAATCATCCCATCTCTTTTCTTGATCGATTCGTGGTTGTTATATGAAGTGGAAGTGTTAATCGGGATCCTACAATTGGCATCAGAGCTACGTGTGGATTCGTGGTTGATTATTGTGGTTAAAAACCAAATTTTCGTGGCTTATTTTGTTCAAAAAAACCCCACGGCTCAAAATTACTTTTTGGGCTCAATTTGTTGGTTAATCGTGTTGTTTCTCATGCCCTACATGTTAAACAAGGTGTATTGTTTCCATTCCAAGTGATTTACAAGCTCCTAGTTCGAAGACAAAGCTAATAAGGTTCGATTTTATTTTGTGTTCTTCGTGGAGAGTTGCTTTGTCTTGGAAGATTCACAAAGAAACAAGCGTAATTGTGTGTTTAATCCTCTTATACACACTTAGAATTGCATGTTCTAGCTTTGTTTCGTGGTTAAAAAGATCATATGGATTGATTTTGTTTAATTCGAGCTAGTGTTCTTCGTGGTGGTTTGAGTATTATATCATTGTTCTAAGCGGCGGTTTGACAGAAAAAGGGACAAGATCCACGTTTTAAGGAAAAGGTAGGAGGCGGTTTGATATAATTTGAATTTAATAATAGCCGGCGAGTTGGTAAAATAAAGTGGCGAGTTGCCATTTTTGGTGGCGGTTTGAACAGGTGTAAAGGCGAGTTGCCTAAATACGCGGCGGTTTGACAAAGTCTCGCAGCGGTTTGATTTTAAAATTCAGACGGCGGTTTGCTCACCATAAGCCGGCGGATTGGTTAATTTAATTGGTGGCGGTTTGCTCTCTTTTAGACAGCGGTTTACCTATGTTTTGCCGGCGGTTTGCCTAATTTGTAGTGGCGGTTTGGTTATATGTAGGCGGCGGTTTGCTTGATATTCTTGGTGGCGGGTTGCTTAATTTATTAAGTAAAATTCTAATATGTCATCTTTGGACTTTGGACTTTAATCGACAAACGTTAAACCTAATCAAAACATCATAACTAAACATAATCAAGGAATTAAAAGACATTAGTCAAACAACAAACAAACCTTAAACAACAAACAATCAATCATTCACGGTTTTCTATTGATTTTGTAAAATCCCGTTAAATTTTTATCGGTTTTAATCATAGACGAGTAAAATCCCGTGAATGTGTATTGCATACATAACCACAACTTCAATCACATCACATCCACTTAAGATCCAACAACTTTCACACTTTATAATTCATAATCATTCATTCATCATGTCTACTCCAGTCAACACATCCTCGACAGATAGTCAAATGCACAATAATATCATGGCAGCTGGTTCAAAAGATCGTCCACCAATGCTTGGACCAGGAAGATATTCACAGTGGAGATCACGTTTTCTACGGTACATTGACACGAAACCAAATGGTGAGGGACTTAGGAAAAGTATACTATCTGGTCCATACGTGCCATCTACTGTACTAGTTCAAGCTGTTGCTGCAACGGAAGGTAATCCTGCAATTCAACAACATACAACAATTGAAACAGTATTGAACATGACTCCAAAGAACAAAGAACACTTTCTGTCTGAAAAAGAAGCAATTTTCTTGCTTTTAACCGGTATTGGAGATGATATCTATTCATGTGATGCTTGTAAAACAGCGAATGAGATGTGGGATAGCCATTGAAAAGGCTACAACAGGGTGAATCATTAAACGTACAAGATGTAAAGACCATCTCTTGCGGAATTTGGGAAGTTTACTTCTCGAGATGGAGAATCAATGGAGTCGTATTACTCACGGTTTTATAAACTGATGAATGAATTGACAAGGAACAACTTGCAAGTTACTACAATGCAAGTGAATGTTCAATTTCTTCAACAACTTCAAACCAGGAATGGTCAAGATTGTGGACGGTTGTCAGTATCAAAAGAAATAGACACCATCTCATATCACACACTTTTTAAAGTTAATGATATCCGTGCTGAGAGAATAACCAAAAGTGCAAATCCATTAGCACTTCTTGTGGCTGCTCAACCATACTCAGATAATTACTATCAAGCACCAAAACCTCAAAGATCTAATGCAACATCATCTTTTACAAGACCTAGTGCATCTACCAGACACAAGGCAATAGATTGCCAAACCAGTTACACCTCAATCTGAGACCAGTGTTCTGGAGTAAGACAGTTTGTCCTGAACAAGCTCAGAGGGATAAGGACATGCAAAAGAATTTGGCACTCCTTGCAAAGTATTTCAAAAAACTCTACAAACCTACCAACAACAACCTCGGACTTATTTCAAACTCAAGAACTAAGACTGGAAAGATACCACACCATAATACAGTATTAACAAACGACATCCGTTCAGGGCAGTTTGGGAATCAAAGAACAATGACAGTTGCTGGGGCTAGGGAAACAATAAGAAGTCAGGTAGTGCAACAGAATGGGATACAATGCTTTAACTACAAGGGATTTGGCCACTATGCAAAGGAATGCAGGAAGCCAAAGCGTGTTAAAGACTACTCGTATCACAAGGAAAAGATGATGATGTGCAAACAAGCTGAACACGGTGTTCCACTGCAAGCTGAGCAAGCTGATTGGCTAGAGGACACGGATAAAGAGATTGATGAACAGGAATTGGAAGCACATTATGTTTCATGGACAAAGAGCTTCAGGAGGTTTCTATACTGAAGAATCCGTTCAACTGAACAACCATTGACTTGCGTACAAAACCATGATTGAAATATGTGTTTGCAATGAAAGACGACATTTTGAGTAACCTGAAATCCATTAAATGGACCAACATATGTTTTGGAGAAGGATGATAGCAATGTCACTCCTGATCAGTCAAATATATGTAATATGATTAATAGGTTGGACCAAATGCTACAGATGTGATGTCGAGGGTGATGCTGCGCTTGCTAATTTAATTGCAAATTTAACTCTTGATACTGAGGAAAACAAAACGATTTTAAAGCAATTAAAGAAAGCAAACACATCATTGACTCAAGAATTGGAAGAGTGCAATACTAACCTTGATAAGACTAGTAGGGCTCGGGGGAGGCTACCTAGTTGTCGGGCTAGTGTCTTATTGAACTACAAACAACAGAATGAGCTTGAGAAGTACATAGCCTTTAATGACCGGACGATTGATTATGACATTCTTCAAACAAAGTTAAATGAAACTCTAGGACTATTAGCTCGTAAAGACATTGACATAAAAGAAGGTTTAAAAACTAAAGCCTATGAAATTTCAGTTGTCAATCAAAAACACGATGAGTTAGTAAAAAGGAGTCTTTTAACAAAGTCACAATTTGAAGGTCAACTCAAAGAGAAAAGTAAGGTCATTTTGGATTTAAAGGTTAAGGAAGAAAAAGATATTGACAAGATGATTGATATGGACAAACAACTAAAGTTTTTGAAGAAAATTGTTTCTACTCGTAATCAGTCAATTCCGGACCATTCATATGTTTGCCACCCAAATGCTGCGCCTATAATGGTAGACCAACCTTTGCTAATCCAAGGTACCTCAAGAAAGCTCAATCTGAAAAGCCCTGTTTGTATGAGATCCCATATGATACTTCTGATCTTGCAAACAGATTTGGCCCCAATAGGGAAGAGACCATGACTCTTGCAAATGAGAGTAGATCAAAATTGAATAAAGATTATGTTAAACCATATGATTACACAAAACAAAATAGTCTTTATGAAATTTTCAAAGCACCTTTCATTGGGAGTATCTTTATCAGTTGGAACACGCTAAAGAAGTTGGTAGATCAATCTGGAGAAAACGTTGTTAGAACAATCCAAACATTGCTAAACGTTTGCCTTTCTACCCGTTTCGAAATCCCTTAGTAAAGTAGCCAAGTTTTTAACGGACATGACATTTAACATCATCAATTTAGAGAAATTGTTGATCAAGCTTGGTTTAAACATACTAGTGATTATTTTCGGGTGCCAACTGCTAAAGATATGGAAGTTTTGATAAAAACCTTATTAATGCCTCTTTCCATAAAAACTCAAAATGATAGTTTTCGTTTTGAACATGAACTTAAAACAGAAATGCATGAAGATTATGAGTATGTTAAAACCCTTGAAAAAGAGGTTGACGAACTTGAAATCTGAAAAAGGCTTGATTTTATCAAACATATATGCTCTATTCTCAATGAGTGTGTGTCTAAAGATTGTTACATGTTTCATATTTGCATTCTCTGTCTGATTTAAATGCTTATGCATGAATTACAAATTGCATGTATCTTTTCATAAAGTCAAAAGATGTGATTGTCTTGCACAAAAGCTTCGAAAACAAACTGAATCTGTTAACAAAGAAGTTCCATAATAAGATCTTTAAAGAGTTTTGCTAAACTTGAAAACCCTCGATTTATATCTGAACTTGCTTTACAACAATGTAAAAGAACAATGAAAAAAAACAACTCGTTTGCAAAGAAAACGGAGCAAATGTATTTCGAAAAAACGGTGAACCAATATCAATGAAAATAAGAATTTGAAAGCTCAAATGCAAGACAAGAACATAGCCCATCAAGTGAGTTAAGAAAAACTCAGTTGATAAACCATTTGTTGTTCGGACAAACCAAATGCTCAACGGATTCCAAAGACCATCAGTTTTAGGAAAAAAGCGACTCCTTTTTCAAAATTCTCCTGAAAATGAGAAGTTTTCAAACGAAACAGTCGGTTAATAAAACTAATGTGTCGGATGGTTGTTTAAACAAGTCACTCAACAGAATATGCCTTATAGAATAGAAAACAAGCGGGAAACACACTCAAATGTGCCTTATAAACCAGGATGTATAAAATTTCCACTACAAAACAAAACAGAGAACCGCATGTTGCCTCATGCTTCAAGGAATACTAATCCTCACGTGTCTAAATCTACAGGAGTAAATCACTATACTAGTGTTAGCAGACCACAACTTAAGAGCTATTAGTTAAAGATAAGGTTGTGCCAAAACAATAGTCAAGTGAAGTTTACCACAAGGAAGTAGAAGAAACACCATAGGATTTCAAGTAGTTCTAGGAAAACAAAGTTCTGTAATGTGTGTAAGACAGTTTCAATATTCCAAAACTTTTAAATGGTGAATGCTGTTTGTGCTGAATGTGGAAAATGTGTTTGTGTTTAATTTATAATCATGATGCTTGTGTTTCTAGATACTTGAATGACATGAAACGCTAGACTAAGAAGTCCTAAGTTAGTGACTAGTTGTGCTAGTAAACCAGAGAAAAATGAACAAATGTGTTGCAACACCCCATAAGGAAAACAGTTGCATCAGGATTACCACTATTCGGAAAATCCATGAGTACTATAAGGAGTTGTATGAAATACAAACCAGGAATGGAAATGGGTGGAATAGTAGACATGTCATCTGGATTATACAATGGACACAAAAGCCACATCGGACCAAAAGATATGGTTGCCTAAAATAAGGAAGATGATGTTCTCAAACAAGTATTAGGTCCCAATATAGGACATTGTCTCTAGATTACTAATGTCCTTGAAGATATCAAATTCCTTAGGATCCATTTGTCAATGTCCCACCTTCCTCTAATTCTCTTGCATATTGTATAACTCCATACTATTCATTGTTGACTATGGATGCACAAAGCACATGACAGGCAATCTCAAGTTGTTGTGTAATTTTGTGGAGAAATTTCTGGGTTCTCGTTCGTTTTCGGAACTGATCAATTTGCCTCTAATTTTTGTTATAGGAGATATGATTAAGAAATTTCATGATCAAACGAGTTTATCTACGTCGAACGGCTAAATCATAATAAGAACACTTTTTCTCAGTTGGTCAATTCTGTTGATGCGGATTGTAGTAGTTGCTTTTAGGAATTTCTACTTGTTTTGTGGAGGATCTTTAGGGAAACGATTTACTAATGGTAATCGTGGATCCGATCGCTACACAACATTCTTCAAGAGAACAACTTCATCAAACTACAATCTGTTTCTATGTTAAGCTTCACCAACTAAGTATGGTTTATGGCATCGAAGACTTTCTCTCCTGAAACTTCGATTACATCACCTACTTCAAAGAAGATATTGTGACAGGCTTAACCTAAGTTGAAATATCGTCAAGGATCAAATTTGTTCGTTTCTTGTGAAATGAGTAAAGCAAAAAGAAGCTTCATTTAAGTCAAAAGTTGTTACAAGTTCAAGCGATGCTGTATTTGCTTTCACATGGACTTGTGTGTGGTCCAATGCGGGTTTGCAAGCATAAATGGGAAGAAATATATTTGGTGATTGTTGTGACTATTCAAGATACACTTGGACTCTTTTTCTACGATCCAAGGATGAAACTCCAGAAGTTCTCAAAGACTTTCTCACGATGATTCAACGCAATCTTCAAGCTCAAGTTATTAGTGTCCGTACTGACAGAGGCACAGAGTTCTTGAACAAGACACTCCATGCTTATTTCAAAGAAGAAGGCATTGAACATCAGACTTCCACTCCTCGAACACCTGAACAGAACGGCTTGTCGAAACGAGGGACACAGCACTTCATTATTGGGCTGCTTCGAACGATTGCTTTCATGCTCTAAGCTTTCCATTATCATTTTGGGCTGAAGCACCCTAGTATTAGATGAAGCAGTAGTTGAAGAGTTGCACAGATATGCAACCGCATGCTATACTCAGAACAGATCAATCATCATATCGACTCATGGAAAGACGGCGTATCACATCATTAATGACAGGAAACCTTTAATTAAAACATCTTCACATCTTTGGTTGCATTTGTTACATAACTAGAGATGGGGAAAATTTGATAAGAATGAAAGAAAAGGGGGATGATGTTGTCATGGTGGGATATTCTACTCAGTCGAAGGGATATCGTGTTTTTACAATCAAGAAACACGCTTATAGTTGATGTCCATTCATATCAAGTTGATGAATCAAGAAATGATGTCTAATCACAACAGTTCAGACCGCGCTACCACAACGACAAGAGATGTCTGTTGAAAATGTCTCTTCAGGCCTCGTTCCTCAAGGACAAACGGCGTTAGATTATAACAACTCTGACCCTGTGCCCCCAAGACAAAATGTTGTTCCTACAGCAGCAAATACAGATTCGTCACAACAAGGGTTAAACTTTCTATTCAGTCCTTTACTTGAAGAATATTATAATCCAACACACGGTCATGCTGAGGATAACAAAATGGATCAAGCACCGAATGGCATCATTTAAGAAGATGATTTATCAGACTTTTTGTACTCGGGTATAAGAAACTGCGAGTCCTTATCAACGCAAACACTGATAATACCGATGTGCATTCATTTCAACCACAAAGTCATGATTACCGATGGACCAGAGATCATCCATTAGAACAAGTTTGTGGAAATCCAACCATGCCAGTTCAAACAAGACTGACACGCTTGCCACAGATCCCTGAAATGTGTAGTTGCGTCTCACGGTGAGTATTCGTTGGAACCGAAGAAATTAAGGAGGCAATGGCTAATTTTCTGCTGGATCGAAGCAATGCAGGTAATGAACTTCATCAGGTTCGACAGACTAAAGTCTGGGAAACTAGTCGACAAACCCATTTGGCAAGATGTTATAAAGCTAAAGTGGTTATGGAAGAACAAAAAGGATGAAGTCCAAACTGTAATTCGCGACAAAGACGACTTGTTGCTAATGGGTTATGCTCAGGAAGAGGGATTTTGATTTCGAGAATCATTTGCACATAGTTGCTCGCTTGGAGGCAATTCGGATTTTCGTTGCCCACGCATCACACAAGTCTTTTCCAATCTATCAAATGGACGTGAAAATGGCATTTCTTAATGGTCCACTGAAGGAAGAGGTTTATGTTGCTCATCCAGAAGGGTTTATTGATCCAGATCATACATAAAAAGTCTATCTTCTCAGGAAAGCTTTGTATGGATTAAAGAAAGCTCCAAGAGCCTGGCATGATGAACTTTCAAACTTCTTGATGACTAAAGGCTGTACTAAAGGTACAATTTAACCCAAACTTTATTCAGATTAATAGACGGGGAGGATATTCTACTTGTGCAGATTTACGTTGATGACATAATTTTTGGGTCTACAAACCTTAAATATTCAAAAAGATTTGAAAAGTTAATGCACAGTAGATTTGAAATGTCCTTAATGGGGGAGATGAAATTCTTTTTAGGACTTCAGATCCACCAGTCCCCAAAAGGTTATTTATATCCAATCAGGACCAAGTACGCTTTAGAAATTCTTAAAACAAGCATAATATGGACAATTGTCACTCCATTGGTACATATTGGCTACCAAACCCAAACTAGATGTAGATTTGAGTGGAGAACCCGTAGACCAATCTGATTATCATAGTAAAATTGGGTCACTCATGTACTTGACATCTAGTAGACCAGACTTAGTGCAAGCAGTATGCTATTGTGCACGTTATCAAGCACGACCAACACAAAAGCACCTTAAGGAGGTTAAAAGAATCTTTAAATACCTAAAAAGGGTACCATTAACATGGGACTCTGGTATCTAAAGATTCTGGCTTTGTATTTTTTTTTAAAACTAACAACATTTTCGACGCTTGATCATTGCCGATGCACTTGATACTCGGAAAAGCACTTCTGGAGGGATACAGTTCCTTGGTGATAAGCTAGTAAGTTGGATGTCAAAGAAACAAAACTGCACTGTAATGTCTTCAACAAAGGCAAAGTACGTGGCGTTATCTGCAAGTTGTGCTCAAGTAATGTGGATGAGGGACACAGCTTCAGAAATTATGGCGTCTACTACAAAAATCACCGTTTGTACTGCGACTCTTAGTCAGCCATAGCAATATCATGCAACCCGTACAACATTCGCGAACAAAAGCACATCCATACTCGGTATAATTTCATTAAAGGAACAGGTTGAAAATGGTATAATTGAATTATATTTTGTCAGAACTGAATAACTCATTATGCTGACATGTTTCCGAAAGCCTTCTGATCATAACCGTTCAGAACTCGAAATTCACGACCACAGCAATGAACCGTCAAGTTCAAAGTTGGTTCCAAAAGTTGTTCCTCTAGCATTCAAGACAACTACATCACGACAAGAGTTGGAATTACTATTCCACCATCATATAGCAATGCTGAGGACAACAGGTAAATAAATACAAAATCAGAAAATCAGAAAATTTCCAAAAAGATTCTTCTCGACATGTCTCTTGGAATCGATAACATTTACGTGCTTAGAAATGTCGATTAACATTGACACGGGTGTGTAAATGAAGTTCGAGCGAGAGTTGCAAATAGTTTCAAAACATGTCATTTCTAATTTTCTAAATGGCTTATGTGCAAATGTCAGTACATAACCCGAACTTCAAATAAAGGAAGGTTTATAACTTATCCTCCCAACGAGAAAATTAATGTTTCTCGGTCTTGAGCTGTTCTTACAAGACATTCAATGTTTTTAGCTCAAGAAAAAGGATAGTGTACGTTTCAGTGCGCTTACCCTTAACGTTAGAAGAGAAGTCCTCTAACATTTGGTTTTTCAAAAAGTTGAACACGATTTTTCAAGAATTTCTCGATGACAAATCATAATCTTTCAAAAATTGTGTGTTCAACACTCCAACCCTCACAATGTTTTCAAAAGACAACAATTTTTCAATTGGTCCTATTTTTGAGGGGGAGTTTTTCGAAAAACAAAGTTTTAATGTTCTTGGATACATCATCAACGACCATTCTAATGTATTCAAAACATTATCAAAATGTTCCAAACCATTCATGCTGACCATATTTTCTCCCACAGATTTTTCAAGACATATTTTAATCACAAGGTATTTCAAAAACTAAGTGTTTATTATTTAAAATAAGGGGAGAAAATGTAATTAAAATATGATCTATTCGACTCAATGTGCTGAAGAAAAGGTTTTATGGTTCGATCTTATACCCAACAACATCTTAATTTCACGACGATTCTGAAGTCATAAGGTGGTTAGGTTAGGAATCAATCCTATGATCCAACCAGAACCGGAGGATCTACCCAAGGATAATCCAAAGTTAGAAATAGCAGTCCTTAGGTATGATTGGAGATGAATGTATATGGGAATAATGCCGACTAAGATTGAGCTAACACTGGAACAATCACAACAAGGTGTTAGTAATGACGTCTTGGTAAGCATTGAAGGCGTTGAAGAATGAAAAAGAAATGTATGGATAAAGGGTCTAAAGAAAGAAGCCCTCCACACAACTTAAGGCAGAAACCGGGTCAATACATATGCTGTCAGAATCACAAGTTGATTGCTGACATTGAAAACGACATCATGGACCCAGTGATGCAATGCACAACCCTTCCCAGCCATTCGGGTTTCTCTCAACAGAAACTTGTCTCATTTGTCACGGAGATACACACGTTATCTATTGACATCTCATTCCGAGATCGTTGATATTGAATAGGTGGCAATCTGCTCCAGCCTCCGAGTACTAAAACCAAAATGCACTAATCGAGTCTAGAGCCAAGAGATCAATAAAAATCTCGTTAGGACACATTCCATTTCAAACACTTGTTGAACATCATCAAGTTTACAAGCTGTTAACAAGAGTCATACGCAATATCCTTGTGATATTTTTCAGAACATCAGAGTGATACTTTTAGTATTCACAATGAAGATGGAAATCCTGCTTGAGTCAACCTCAAATAATCTCTCGATAGGTGACTTGCGAGATTCTATATGAATCAAACTTGTGACAACTGGATATCGATTTGGTCCAGTAAATGAATTGACGGTTGATGAATTTTGATAAAAGCTTAAAACTCCCGATGTGTTACAAAAACGCTTTTATAAGTAATATGTCGATTGATTTTCAAATCAATTTTCTCGATTATCACTAACGTAAACCTGCAGGTTAAAACGGTAGTGACAGTATCCCAATCAAACAAAGTCAATTCATCACCACATGTTCATGCTCATTCTACAAAGACAATCTATCATGAAAGCTCAAGATTTAAAGACAAAGTCTTCCGCTAACTCTGATTTGAAGCTTTCAAGATGAGGCATAGTATGAGAATGTTGGTCAAAGACATAAGATCTCAAGATGGCATAGACGATAAAAACAATGACAAAGGCTCAAAGTCAAGATCGCAAAGCATGAAGGAACAAGCCTACAACAAAGAACAAAGAGAAAGACCAAGACCACATGAGCTTAATGATGAAAGCAATCTCATTGATCTCATGAAGGAGTGTCGTCAATGAACTCACTTCGGGGGAGATTGTTAGCCGCAAAATATTGAGTCAAACATGAAGTTCGTCCATTATGTATGTTAGTCTCGGTCAATAAATTAGTTAACCTTGTAATAGGAAAGTATCAGGAATTAGGCTCGATAGTTAATCTAATATTGTATATGTTTCGGGTTTAATCCCAAGCCAGACCCGAGCCCGGATCCTAGTTAAATATCCCGCACGTCACTTTATGTGTCGGGGTATATAAGTAACTTTTCCACCTAGGAAAAGTTAGTTGATTTCATTTATAATATTTCATTTTTCTCTTTTCTCTCTAACCTCTCTCTTGTTTCTCTCTCTAGAAAATCATCTCACTTTCTTTCTCTAATTTCTTGATCTAGATCTGTGTATGATATGAAGTGTATGTGTTAAAGGGATCCTACACTTTATATATTGGTCAAGATATCTAATTAATTTCTAAACTTAGCCAAGAAAAATTTATTAGATGTTTATGTTGGGTTTAGGCTGTCGACCAATACAAAGGGGGGGAGGGGGAAGATGGGCTTTGATAATTTTTGTTTATCCATTAAGTTAATAATTAGGCCCAAAACATTTAGTTAATGTGTAAAAAGTATAAAAATGCTATTTTTGACACGGTTTTGGCAAAAACGTGGGAAAAGTCGAGAAATACTAAAATAAGAAAGGTTTAGCTTCCGAAGCTAAAATATGAAATTATCGATTTCTCAAACGCTAAAACGAATAAATTCCAAAGCACGGCTTGTAAATAGCTAACACGATGATTTTTACTAAATTCACTAAATATAAAATAATAAAAATAAATTCCATAAAAATTAGAAAATAGAATTTAAGGCTCGGTTAAAATATTGATTGTAAAATACAAGATCTTATAAATGCTCATGTTTTCAAACTTGAGACTTTATTCACGTTCTGTTTTATTGTAAATATTTGAACAATAATATTCAAACTTAATCTTTTCACATCGCGGTTTGTAATATTAGTTCAAACTTCGCAGGTTCTTGCTCGTGAAAGAAATGGTGGAGTTGGGGTAAAATTTTCAACTCATTTTTATATATTTGACATCCATTGTATTATTTTACAAAATCACATTTCTTTCACAATAGAAACTAGAGTTTACTAATGATGTTTCCAATATGAGCTCTAAGTTTTGCGATTCGCTTAATAATGTTTTTCTTAGTTTGATCGAATTTCCTTACTCTGATGAAGATCTTGCTAAGGTAATTTACTAATCGAACGTGTTTGTAAACCAGTTATATACCATAATATATTATAGCAACTTTAATCAATATTAACTTGTTACAATATTATCTTCTTGAATAGGAATTAAGATTGGAGTTAGAAGAGGAATAAAGGTTGCATTTTGAAGAGGAGAGGATGATGGAAGAGGCGAAGAGGTTTAGGCTGGAAGAGGCTAAGAGGTTGAGGTTGGAAGAAGCAAAGATGTTAGATGTTGCAGTTGGTGGATAAGAAGAAGAAAAAGCATCATGAGCTTATGAATTCCTCTCATGTTAAAAATATATTGGGCTGGTTAACACCTAGGAAGAGGAATCACGTTGGAATCGTGACATCAAAAAGTAATGCCAATGTAACTTGGGCCAAAATAAAAAAACATCGTGATCACGTTAATGATCTATATATGGCAGAACTTCTTAAAAATGTTCAACCTTCGGTTGAGGTTTCAAAAAACCTCTAATAATTTACATTTTATTGTGGACTGCTATCATGCCTTAAAATCGATACACTTACAATATTTTTTAGGATCTTTCATGATGGTTTCACTCTATGGAAACGGTTTGGTTGACTGATGATATTGATCTCTTTCTCGGTCATTCAGGGCAGCTTAAATGTAAGTTTCCATGGTGCGATGACTTTACCGTAGACTGGAATTTCTAGCTAACATTAGTATGCTTAGACCCTGCTAGAAAAGGTTGGCTAAGTGAAGAGACGAGTATCTACACGAACACTAATTAAAGTACTTTTGTTATTATATTTGTGGTTTACGATTCATTAAAATAATTATCTGTTTCTGGCAATTAACAACACATAGACTTGTGGTGGACTACATGTGGCATGTCAGACCCGAGAATGCTAACTGTGTCATGATTAGTACTTACTTTGTTAAGCTCTTTCTTCAAAATTTTAAGCCCTTGTTTTATGCTAACGGGGATAGTTATGCTAGTCCATGGAGCGATGTTGATCAGGTAATATCGTTATTAAAACACCAACCCGGTTTATTAATTATATAGTAAACATCAAAATACATCCATCTGATTTACACTTTTTGAGACCTTACATCGCTGTCAAAACACACTCTATTGTCCGTCTATCAAATAGCTATTCAATTCCCAATCATAAATCATGATCATACACATTTGGATACTAAATCCCCCTTATAATTAGTGATTGAGGAAATCCCAATTAAACCAAACCAAAACTTAGTTAAGAAAAAAGTTTTTAGGAAAAGAAACAAGTTACCATTGCTGCTTACTGTGGGAGAAGGGAGTTTGGAGGATAATGATGTAGGTAATGCCAGTGTATTTGGGTAGGGCAATGACTTACTATCCAGTATGTTATGCATATAACCTAAGTTGTCTCGATTTAATTGAAAACATGTAATTAAAACATATAAAACATTCAACTAGCCGCAAACCTCTATTTATTTCGATAAACCGAATTATAGATCATTAAAGGGCAACAGGGTGTTTGCATTGTGATAACATAACAAATACAACATACCAATTAAGTTACATTCATTATCAAATACAACATAACATGCCTTTTAGGTTGTTCACATCTGAATCTGAATCTGAGGCGTAAATGTTTGAATCTGAATGAAATAATATTGTTTGTTTTTTGTGAAAAAAAAAAGTGTCTGAATGAGATTAATATATAACAGTTTCATTCTTATGTCACTACTATCAACTTAAATCACCTCAAGTTGTGTTATACTCCCACATCCATGTCCTATACCCACTGGACTACCACCTCTATAAGATGCAGCAACACCTAGGCCTACTATACCACCACCTCTACCAGCTATAGTTGTGTTTCTACTACGAATATGTAGGCCCACTACATAACCACCTCTACCAGCTATAGTTGTGTTTCCCCTTTATGAACCCTTGGCTCACTACACCACCTACTCTTCCAGATGTAACAACACCTTTATCAGTAGTGTGTCCCCTTCTATAAAGATGCATTAGACATGAATACCAAATGTTTGTCTATTAGTTTGAGGCCTTACATTAAATGTCCTTCCAGCCCTATTTTCTATTTCCATCCAACAGTCGAGACATATCGTTTGACTACCATCTTCTTGTTCCTCAACATAAGTATTACCATTATCCTGAGCCATTGGGAATCTAGTTTGATGTGATAAAGAAAGGAAAAGCATTGAGGTACTATATCATGCAATGAAAAGTCTTTTAATGGGGAATAATGTGGTGATTCAACAAGTAGATGAGAGTAATGACAAAATAAATGCTACTTTTGACTTTTAAAAGTCAAGTTATACAGATTCTATTGGAAATTTAGTGCAATTGTGGGAATCAGGTCATACTTGAAATGGGTTTAGAGGTACGGAGTGTACACCCACCAAGTCACTAATTATCCTTAACTATTTTAGTGGTTAGCTTAATGACTATTAAATGGGTGGTTTCAACACTAAATGTTTGTAACCACCTTGACCTATTAAATGGGCGGTTTTAAGATTGACTTAATGACCATGATTATGGTCATGTAACTACTATGCATTCATGGAGTAGGTTATGAGATTAATGGGTCGATTAATTCTCATAACTCTTTTTGACCAGGAGTTACAACTCTTTTGATTAAGAGTTTTCATCCCTATAAAAGATGAAACACTTGCATGAAGAGTGACATAAAAACATAAACACTTAAAGGCGAAAGGTGTAACCTTTGCCCTTTTTGTGTTCTGAATATTTCATTTATAGTCTTTTGACTATTTGACTTTTGTCAGTTTATTCAGATTTTTGTACTGTGTTGACGGTGGTGATTTTATAAGATATGTGATGAATTATGGTTTATTGTGATTAATAATCCCTTTTTGAAGGTATTATTGTGTTATGTGTATTCCGGGTGGTTTGACCCGTGAATTTTGAGAAATGTATGACACGTCCGTTAATGTCCAAATGAGTTTTGAAAGGTGTAAAGTGAAAATATGTCGTGTAAATACTCTAGGTTAATGGAA
>BQNB010069739.1:0-14179 GCA_026074375.1 Tanacetum coccineum
CTGAATTTTTCGTAATTTTTTATCAATTAGTTTATTTTTTATAGTTTTTCGAAAGTTAAAATCTTATAAAATCAATAAAAAATAGAAAAAGTTTCAGAAAAATACAAAAAAATAATTTTTAGTTTATAAAAAATAGCTTAAGGTTTACATCCAGTAAAATCATTTTTACACTTTTTAGATCTTAAATTTCATTTTTGAGCTTTTATTTTAAATTTTAAAAATAGAATTTTAATAATAAAAATAGTTAAAAATAGTTTTCTTTGCTTTTAAAATATTTTAGACTTTTCTAAGCTTAAAAATCATTTTTCCAAATTTTTAGTACTTAATTTGCTATTTTCTAGGATTTAATTAGATTAAAATAGTTTTTAATTCATATTAAATTTATAAATAATCAAAAAAAAATGTTTTTCTTTTTCCTAAAATTTTCTTTTGTCCTAACTTAGGTTTCAAATTTTAGTTTACATTTTTAGGGGTTAAATTTAATTACTTGCTTAATTGTCACATTTTATTTGTTTACCGTATTAGTTTAATTGTTTTTAATTGTCCATTTTAATTGTTGCTTTAGATAATCAAATCATCCATTTGCTCATTCAAATCAGAATCCAAGCTTAAACGAGGTTTCAATTTCACTAGTCGTTGGGGAAACGACCCGGGTGATTGGTATGTGCTTAATTACACATACCTTTTACCTTTAAAAACAAGCTAAAATAACCAAAAACGGACTTAAAATGCCAAAGATACGCTTGTTTTGCTAATTGTATTGTACAGGAACGGATAACCAAGAAAAAGACGAAAAACAAAGACAAAACGACAAAACCGGACTCGGAATGGAAAAGACTGTGAAAGACAAAGCCAAATCAAAGCCGGAAAGTCAATCAAGTCAAAAAGTCAACAGAAAAGTCAACTGGTCAAAGTCCAAGTCAACCCCGAAGCCAAAAAGTCAACAAACCCTTAAACTTGTTAAGATCCGTCGTTTAGTTGCGTATAGGATCTATGTGCGCGGTGTCCCGTTTTTGTGTGCCTTTGTGTGTTCATGGTTTGGTGCCTTAGTTATGTCAGTCATTGAAATGGGTGGGCTCAATATTGGATATGAATGGGAAAGGATACGAATATAAGTACGGTGGCTAACGTAGTTATAAGCGTATCACAACCCACTCATACTTGATAATGTTGTTCACACAAATCGATGTTGACACCGTAGGGTGGAAAAGTTTACGTGTATACTGATATGTAAAAATATTCTATATAGATTGTGGCGAGTCTTCCCACTTACCTAACGTTGCCCATGTTCTCCCTCGTGTGAATAATGCAGCCAAGGGTGATGACCTGAAGTGCTGGCCGGCCTGCTGCCGAATCATTAGGAGGGGGAACGGGTGAACGGGTTGGTAGAGGTGGAAGGGGTAGAAGACCTAGGGAAGGTAATGATGAGCGTGTTGATGAATTGAATGGTTAAGGAAATGACCATGGTTTGGGTGCTAATAGAGGGTGTAGAGGGAGTCAATGGGTAATGCAAGAGGAGCAATAGGGGTTACACACCGACTTCTTAACGATCTTTTCCCAGAAAATTTGCAGAACCTCTTACCCGCCAGTGGCTCAAGTGTAGTAACCGAAGGATGTTGGAAATCAAAATGGTAATGTGGTTAATGAGAACGTTCAAGAGAACATTGGGAATGTGATAGTGAATGGCAACCGGGTAGGTTGTTCATATAAGGAATTTTTAGCTTGTAACCCTAAGGAATATGATGGTAAAGGAGGTGCTGTAGTTCTTACTCGTTTGGATTTAAGAAAATGGAGTCATGGGCATGATATGAGTGGTTGTTAGTAATTACCAAAAAGTGAAATAGCAACCTGCTGGTCATATTATGGAGGTAAGGCCTTTAACGTGTGGAAACTCTCAATTTGCACCTAAGCCGGAATTTGCTTTAGTATGTCACGGAATAAACTTTAAGTTTCGGAATGATACAAGAGTTTTTGTAGTCATGAGATGCAAAAGTTGGAATCTGAGTTGTGGAATCACGCCATGGTCGGGGCTGGCCATGCTGCGTATACTGATAGGTTTCATGAGTTGGAGAGGTTAGTTCCTCATTTGGTAACTCCTGAGAGTAGGATGATTGAGAGATATGTGTATGGCCTTGCTCTACAAACCCGTAAGATGGTGGCAGCAACGGAGCCAAAGACTATACAAAAGGTTGTGCAGATTTCTGGTGCACTAACTGATGAGGCTGTTAGGAATGGATCAATTAAGAAGATTAAGAAAAGGGGTAATGTGAGGGAACCTTGCAAGGATAGGAGTAAAAGGGGTGATAATAAAAGGACTAGGAGTGTGAATGCTTTTGCTACTACTGTGAACCATGTAGGAAGATAGAATACGGGTACTTGGCCTAAGTGTACCACCTACAACTCCTACCATGCACCTAGTGGACCTTGTCGTACATGCTTCAACTGTAACCGCCCAGGTCATTTGGCGAGGGATTGTAGAGGTGTACCGAGGAATGTGAATCCTGTCAATG
This sequence comes from Tanacetum coccineum, assembly GCA_026074375.1. NCBI lineage: Eukaryota > Viridiplantae > Streptophyta > Magnoliopsida > Asterales > Asteraceae > Tanacetum > Tanacetum coccineum. The sequence continues at coordinate 2,511 of BQNB010069739.1, forward strand.
CTAGAAACCCAACTGTTAGGGCATGTTATGAGTGTGGTAGTACCGACCATGTCAGGCCAACTTGTCCTAGATTGAATAGGGCACGAGGCCCGGAAGAAAATCGTCCAAATCAAGTTGCTGCTAATAATGAGGGCGCAGGGTCGTAGAACCAAGAACCAGGCTAGGGGTAAGGCATTCAATGTAGGAGCAGAGAAGCTCACCAAGATCCGAACATTATAACGGGTACGTTTACTTTAAACATCATTTTGCCACTACCTTTTTTTTTTTTTATGTTGCTCTGGTGCCGCTAAAATTTTGTTCCACACTTCATACTCTGTTAGTCTTAGAGCCCAGCGAATTAGGTTTTAAATATAAGATTGAGAAAAGCTAGCAGTGACTAGTAGAGATTAATAAGGTTATTAAGGTTCAAACTGGAAAATCGAGGGTCATGTATTTGACAACGACTTGATACTATTGGTATGAGACTTTTGAAGTGATATAAGGTCATAGACTGGTTGTCTAATTATAAGGCTGAGATAATTTGCCATAAGAAGGTAGTGAGGATACCACTACCGGATGGCAAGGTGCTTAGAGTAGTAGGAGAGAGACCGAAAGAGAAAGCGAGATTGTTGATGAGTGCTAAGGCTAGTGATAAGAAACAAGAAGAGATTGTTGTGGTTAGAGATTTTCCCGAGGTATTCTCGAATGATCTATCTAGATTACTGCCTATTCGGGAAATTGAGGGTCGGATTGAGTTAATCCTTAGAGCAACGCCGGTAGCAAAGTCTCCCTATCATTTGGCACCTTCTGAAATGGGATGATTGACTGGACAACCAAGAACTCCAAGACAAAGGTATTCATTCGACCAGTTTCCATCGCCCTTAGGAGCGCTAGTATTGTTTGTAAAAAAAATGATGGTTCTTTTAGATCATTGATTATAAAGAATTAACAAGTTGACTTATTAAGAATCGTTATCCATTTGCCTAGAATTAGATGAATCTATTGACAACTGCAAGGGTAGCCAGTTTTTCTCGAAGATAGAACTTATCTGGACAATACCATCCGTCTGAGAGTGCCATGAGGGATGGAATACAAAGACTGCGTTTAGAACTCGTTTATGGACATTTTTTGAGTTCACTGTAATGCCCTTGGTCTAACTAACGCAACAGCCAATAATTATGGATTTGATGAATAGAGTTTATAGACTGTAACATGATAATTTTGTGATAGTGTTTTACAAGATATCTTAATCCTACTCTAAGACACAAGAGGAGCATGTCGAACATATAGGTTAGTCTTAGAACAGCTCAAAAGGAGAAATGATGCTAAGATTTTTTAAGTGAGAATTCTGGCTAAGAGAAGTGTCAGTTTCTTGGGCATGTGATAAATGTTAATGGAATTCATGTATAAAAAAAAAAAAGACCCTAGTAAGATTGAAGCTGTTAAGAATGAAAGCCCCTAGAACTCCTTTTCTTAGGTTGGCTTGGGTATTACCGTAGTTCATTAGAAGAAAATTTATCTAAGATAGCCAAGTCTCTTACTATCGTGACTCAGAAAAAGTAAGACTTTCGATTAGGAAGAGGACAGAATTGGCATTTCAAACCTTGAAGGATAAGTTGTGTAATGCGCCTGTTCTAGCTCTCCCCGATGGACCGAAAGACTTTATGGTATATTGTGATGCGTCTGGGATAGGACTAGGCTGTGTGTTAATGCAAAGAGGTAAAGTGATAGCCTATGCGTCTAGGCAGTTTTAAAAATTCATGAAAAAATTATACTACTCAGATTTTAGAGCTGGCGCGTTGTGTTTTGCACTCAAGATCTACAGACATTATCTGTATGGGACAAAAGTGTCCATCTAAACAGACTATAAAGTCGTTCAACATATCTTTAGTTAGAAAGAGTTGAATATGCGACAACGTCGCTGGATAGAGTTGTTTTACTGTGATTATGATTGTGAAATTCGCTACATCCCTGGTAGGCGAAGTGGTGCTGATGCCCTATAGTAGGAAGAAAAAGTAAAGCCGTAAGAGAGTTAGAGCAATGAATATGATCCCTTCAGTCCGAGTATGCCATAGATAGGATACTAGCGGCTCAGAAGTAGGCTTTGCTGAGTTTGGCAGGATTGTAGAAAGGTTTGGATGAATGATAGAACATGAAGTTATGGAACTTATACTACCTGGATCGAATATGGCTACCTTTAAAGAGGTGAGGTGGAAAACGCCTGCTCAATGGATGAAGTCCCATAATTCGAATACTCTGTATATCCCAGAGCTGATAAGATGTACTATGATTTGAGAGATATGTATTGGTGACCTAGAATGAAAAAGAATATAGTTGAGTATGTTAGTAAATATTTGACTTGTTTAAAGGTTAAGGCTGAGCATCAAAGGCCATCTGGCTTGCTCCAGCAACCTGAGATTCCGTCAAAAATGGTAAGGGATAACTATGGATTTTGTGACTAGGGAATGCCGAGGACAAGTGGTAAGGGCAATGATAAAACTGGGTCATTGTGGACCGATGACTAAGTCAGCTTCTTTTCTAACCTATGCTTGAGGATTATAAGATGGAATGGTTTGGCTATAAATTGTATTTTGATGAGATAGTTTCTAGACATGGTATGCCATCCGATTATATCGGATCGTGATAGTCGTTTCACATCGTGGTTTTGGCAGTCAATGCAAGAGGCATTAGGGACTCGTTTAGATATGAGTACGGCTTATCACCCTCAGACCGATGGTCAGAAGTGGCAGGGGCCGTACTATCAGAATTTGGAAGATATCTTAGAGCGTGCGTCCTAGGACTCGGGGGACGATTGAGATGTTCATCTTCTGTTGGTTTTGAGTTTTTCATATAACAAAAGTTATCATTCTAGTGTGAGATTACTCTTTTGAGATTGTATGGTAGAAATGTGTGTTGTTGCACCAATTATGAAGGCTGAGGTTGGAGAAGGTCAGTTGATAGGACCCGAGTTAGTGAAAGAGACTAATGAGAAGGTCATGCAGATTAAGGATAGACTTAAGGCTGCTCGTGATTATCAGAAAAGTTATGCTTGTTAGCCTTAAAATATGTCGGCTAATACGGAATTACATAGTTACATTCGGCCGGACACGCAAGGACAGAATGTCAAGTGTAGTAAGTAGATCGTGTCCATGGCTATATATATCCCTCCTACTTCCATGGATGGGTGAGGATTCATTTACTTGTAATAAGGTGGTGTGGTTTTCTCTCTCTAGAAAACATACATCTTTCCCTTCTCTTACTAAATAATATGGCTAAACATTTGTTCAATCCTCCCCGACCTCCGGATCATCTTTGTTAGCTAGTGTTTCTTATTCTTAACATTTAGCATCAAAGCTGCAGGGGTGTATTGTATTTGTGTTTGTTTTGTCGGTAAAATTCGTGGCTTGATTGTTTTATTTTTTTGTTCGAAAAATAAAGCAAGAAAAATCATGTTTGATCTTTGTTTGTGGTTAAAGGTGTTAAAGATTTGTACCTTCGGGCTTAGAACTATCCCTTGCATCATTACTAGGTGGTTTTAACATCATTTCGTAGCTTTCAAGAAAGATTGATGATTTTTTCTTGGCTGCATTTTGTCTAACTAAAAGGGTGTTCTTGATTGCGTTTTGCTTGCGGGTTGCGTTTTGCTTCCTGCGATTTGTCAGAGAAAGTACTGCGTTTGTCGTCTTCTTGTGAAGGACAACGTTCTGCATTTTGTCTTATCAGGCTTTGCCTTTTGTTCTGCGTTTTGCCTCTGCGTTTTTGGTTCGGCATTTGCCTCTGCATTTTGGTTCTGGCGTTTTGCCGCTGAATTTTTGGTTATTGCATTATGCCTCTCGTTTTTTTGCTTGATTTTACATGTTTGCGATGCCCATTCGTTTGCCTAATTGAAGACCCTTATTGCGTTTTGCCTAGGGGAGACTCTGTCCATTTCATTTCTTGACTGCGTTTTGCCTAAGGCTCTTCACTGCGTTTTGTCTCAAACCAAATCAATTAACAACACTAAAATGCTTACACGTCAAGTTTGACTAGACAATGTTGATCTGTTAAGGTCATTCAAAATAACATTTGTCCCAGTTTAACGACATTCACGAACAACAACACAACAAACATGATACATAACACTACAAACGATCCGAATAAGATTCACTAAAACGTCAAAACGGCTAAAGATTTGGATTCAAATGTCAAGTGATCACGAAGTTTATTTGGTATCCCTTATTTGAGTTTGAAGTGGGTTTCACGGAGGCGTCTACTTATTTCATCATAAGACTTCCTTCTATTTTCTACCCCTTTCCTTAAACCCAATCTATCGATTGATGACTTGCTTGAACGTATACAGTTATGATTGAGACTTGAATTATCTAGTTACCAGAAGTCAAGGGGTGGTTGGGTGAAGACCTAGATAACTATCACTTAAAGGAGTTACATTGTAGTACTCAGTGTAACACGCAGAAGCCGATGTGGATAATTTCAAGAGGTGATGTACTAATTATACTTTTGATGTTGGGTATATGGTACTTAGAGGCTTTCCTCTGCACCGTTCTTCAATCTACAACAGTGCAAGCTTAAGTAACAAATTTGGGGAATGTTACTTCATTTTTAAGTTTGGTATATCGGGTTTACTTCACCTAGTGGTCACAGCAATAGCCGACAAAATACGAGGTTGGTAAGTTAGCCAGAGAGTATAAGGTTGAGATGTGATCAACAACTCTCACAGGATATTTAAAGCTACTGAACGTCAATGATACTTCACAGTCTCAGCAAAAATCTTTCAAAGTTCTTTAATGTCTTTCATAACTTTTCAAGATTGTTGCTTATGACAAGAACTTCCTCTATTTTTGCAATGGGCGTACACGACAAAGATACTCTGAGAGTTCAAAACCATCATGGGGGAATACGTGTACTTTGATACTTTGATGTTATCAGGTCAACTTCCAGGGGGAAGTAGTTTATACTACTTCACTTAGTATGGTGTGTGAAGTATTCTGCAAGCGTAAGAAGATTTGTTGCTGATCTCTTGCATGTTCCCCTAAACAGATATTCACCAAGACCGAATGTCATGATACAATATAGAAGCAGTATTAGATGGTGTGGTTGACTGTTTCTTCTATAAAATTCCATTGTGCACTTTAAATGTCAATGTTAGAAGATCATTCAAGCTACATCAAAGTCTTAGAATCTGCTCAAGATACGGATGTTGGTTTGGGGGGAAGCTGATTCAGAAACTTTGCCAAAAAGGAGTCTATGAAGAAAGCTTTTAAAGACATGCTGCATGAATTGGGGGGAAGTTAATCCAACTCATGCATACTACAATGGTTCCAGAACAAGTCAAGACAAAGAAGATCCAAGCACGTATACAGTTATGATTGAGACTTGAATTATCTAGTTACTAGAAGTCAAGGGGCGGTTGGGTGAAGACCTGGATAACTATCACTTAAAGGAGTTACATTGTAGTACTCAGTGTCATACGCAGAAGCCGATGTGGATAATTTTAAGAGGTGATGTACTAATTATACTTTTGATGTTGGGTATATGGTACTTAGAGGCCTTCCTCTGCACCGTTATTCAATCTACAACAGTGCAAGCTTAAGTAACAAATTCGGGGAATTCTTCTTCATTTTCAAGTTTGGTATATTAAGTTTACTTCATCAAGTGGTCACAGCAATAGCCGACAGAATACGAGGTTGGTAAGTTTGCCATAGAGTAAAAGGTTGAGATGTGATCAGCAACTCTTACGAGATATTTGAAGCTACTGAACGTCAATGATACTTCACAGTCTCAGCAAAATCTTTCAAAGTTCTTCAATGTATTTCATAACTTTTCAAGATTGTTGCTTATGACAAGAACTTCTCGTGTATATGGGCATACACGTCAATGATGCTTCCGAAAGTTTGAAACCATCATGGGGGAATACGTGTACTTTGATACTTTGATGTTATCAGGTCAACTTCCAGGGGGAAGTAGTTTATACTACTTCACTTAGTATGGTTTGTGAAGTATTCTACATGCGTGAGAAGAACTGTTGCTGATCTCTTGCATGTTCCCCCAAACGGATAATCATTAAAACTAAATGTCAAAGAAGGAGTATTAGATGGTATGGTTGACTGTTTCTTCTACTAAATTCCGCTGTGCACTTTAAATGTCAATGTTAGAAGATCATTTAAGCTACATCAACGTTTCATAATCTGCTCAAGATACGAATGTTGGTTTGGGGGGAGCTGATTCAGAAACTTTGCCAAAAAGGAGCCTATGAAGAAAGCTTTTAAAGACATGCTGCATGAATTGGGGGGAAGTTAATCCAACTCATGCATACTACAATGGTTCCAAAACAAGTCAAGATAAAGAGTATCCAAGCTGAAGTACAAGTATCAAGACTAGAAGACAAAGACGTCATCTTCAGCATTGGAAGCGCCTAGAATGTCATTATATTATGTTATATCTTTATTTGTTAGGAACATTGTAAGTAATTCTGTATGCCCACTTATTGGGGGAAGATTGTTAGCCTAAAAATATGTTGGCTAATACAGAATTACATTAGTATAAATAGGTAAGACTCACAGGGACCTAAAATGTCTAGTTAAGATAGTTTAGAGAGTCAAGACCCATATATATCCCCTCCATACTTCCATGGAGGGGTGAGGATTCATTTTACTTGTAATAAGGTGTGTGTTTCTCTCTCTAGAACACACACATCTTCCATTTCTCTCACTAGATAATATGGCTAAACATTTGTTCAATCCTCCCCGACCTCCAGATCATGTCTCTTGTTATGTGAATCTTTATGGGTAACAGACTTTTTTTGTTTTTTTTCACGCTCTTTTCCATTCCGTGCTTGGTTTTGTCGTTTTGGCTTCGTTTTTGTCTTTTTCTTAGATATCCGTTACCTGCACAATACAAATGCAAAACACACGAATACAATGTATTTTTGGTATGTTTTTAGTCTTTTAAGCACGTTTTCCTAGGTAAATGGTATGTGTAATTAAGCACATACCAGTAATCGTAAATGTAAAAGGTCCACTTGCGTCCAATTGCAAAACATGCATATGTTTCTCACCCCAAAACTTGTAAATCATTAAAATGTAAAATGTGGGGCTATGAACTCACCTTGAGTAATGAATATCAGATTATATCACATAAAATGCGTCAGATAAACGCCGAATGCAACCTAATTAATCATAGGCCGTATAATTACTAAGCACTTTGATTAACCACTACCATATACAATTCTATGTAGCTACATCACCATCTAATTGGGTTTGTGAAATCGTATTTATAAAGTTAAAACGTTTATAAATATTTCATTAGTAAAAACGACGTAACTTTATCGTTTTAAGCCCGTTTCTTACGTTTTTTATGTCCACGCTTTCGTATTAAGACACGTTATCAAAATATTACATTTTTATATTTTTAGTCCTATGGTGAACAGTGGTTTTTACTGTTCATGACAGTTTATAATTTTTTTATAAATTTAGTTATCGTAAAACCCGTAAATGTCGTATTTTATTCGTTATAACTCCGTTTTTAGTGATTCTTTCAGGCACGTCTTTGTTATTAAAAGTTCTATCATATTAATGATGTTTTCAAAATATTCATGTTTGAGATGAACAGTAACTTTATAAAAGTATTTATTATCGTAAACTCGCGAAATTCATAAATCCTTCGTTATTGATCCAAAAATTATGATTTGAAATGTTTTGGAATCCTAAAAATAAGTGCTATCTGTGAAAAATAACCCATCATATATATCAGAAGTATTTTGTAAAGAGTTTTTATAAAAGTTCTTTTATAAACCCGTTTATTAACGTATAACTCGTAAACTACGTATCTTCGTTATTAATCCGTTTTTCGAGTTTCTTATATGCTTGGAATCGTTATGAGACGTACTATTTTTATAAACTATAAAATCCATGCCTTGGAATTCGAACCAAAACAACCTCTTATTAATAATTAGGTATTTATATATATAAACTTGTTTTATTTAGTTTTCAACTTAGTAAATTACCACAAGTCCTTCATAACCCTTTATATCATATGTCTTACATATTATAGTGTCCATTAGTCCATATTTTGTCCAAGTGTCCAAGATAACAAGTCCTTAACAACACTTATAAATCATAAACTCATTAAGTAGACTTTTAGTTAACTAGTTTATACATATAATTTTTATACATAACCAACAAGTGTACAATACTTATACTCCCTTTATAACATGACATTAGCAACCATATAACATGTGTAAAAGTATACAAAACCATAACCAAGTGTAAAATCCATTTTACAAGTTTAAAAGTATCCTAAATGGTGATTTGCTACATAGAACTTATATATACATAAAATCATAAATGTAAATAGATTAAGGCTTTTAGATAACCTTAGTATGATGTAATATGATGAACAATAATATCTAAACCCTTGTTTAGATATTAAACCAAAGCTTGCAAGTCTTGAAAACCCTAGATTAGTTTGAAACCCTAATCTTTCCTTTTCCTTGCTTAACCCTTGTAAAGGCTTAACCAAGCCTTTAAACCTCCTTGCAATAGCTTAGATATGGTGTAGGAATGTTTGTGTAAGTGTTAAAATAATTTGTATGAGTTGTGTATGGTACTTGTGGTTGAGCCGTGGGTATTGAGAGAGAAAAGAGAGATATAAGTTTGATTTTTGCTAAGTGTTATGAGAGTGAGAGTGTATGCTAGTTTATAAATACTTCCAAGTGGTCAAAGATGAGATTCAAAGACCAAAGACTATGAATGAGGGGGGTTGGGTCATTGGGAACAAAGGGGAGGGTTTTAAGGATGACTAGTGGTCAAAACCACTAGTCATGATATATGTCTTACTAACTCTTTGCTTGTACTTCTTGTCTCTTAAAGATGTACATAAGATACCATTTTCTTCCCAAAATCCTTATCATTTCATTTTCAAAAAAAAACATACACCTAAGAGTGTGTGAGTGTGTGTGTGTGTGTTCGTCTGACCTCACCAACAACAAACCACCATAAAAATTCCAACTTTGATCGAGAATGTGATAATCAGAGGTTCTATTACGAAGTGTTTTAGGTGTATCATCTAAACAACGTTTGAGGTTGTATTGCGCGTTTTTGTGTCAAAAATATACATTTTGAAGAAAATTCCGTTTGTAAGTTATCAAATTTAATTTCGTTTGTTCCATTTTGGGTTTATTATTTATGCAAAGATGTTAGTTGGGGTATACAAGTTGAAATCATGGTAAAATTGATTTTTGGAAAGAGAAACGCAAGAAAAAGGGGAGTTTGGGTTCGTGATAAAAAAAAAAGAGGTTTTGAAGTTTATGATGTTATGGGTCGTGATGGTATGAATAATATATGAGCTAGAAGAATGCTTATTTTTTAATGTAGCTTCTATGGCTATACGCGCCTTATTTTTTAACTATTTACTTGGCTTATTTAGCTTATTAATACCACGTTGGAGCGTGCGTTTCCAAAATATCACTAGGAAATTGATTTTGATTATTTTTGTATTATGGCGTATGTTGTGGACTATTTTTGAGGCTTATGGTAGTAACCAAATGCGATACGGAGCTCTATAGCTTATTTTCAAGCTTAATATACGTATTTTGGAGTTTATGGACTCACGACCCAATAAGTCTATTTGAGCCGCAGCTTAATGAGAGGGCTTATTGTGGTCTGGATTATTTTTTACATATAAGTATATACTTATATATGTAAATGGACCTTGGTTTTGGACTTGGTTTATATTTTTGACTTATAAAAGTCCTAATGGACCCTTGTTGGGCCTTAAAGCCCAATAAGCGATATTTAGTAGTTATGAGAATTTTGACGAACTTTTGAAAGTGGAAATGTATTTACGAAGTGATATTGAATGATATTTTGGGGAAAAAGTGTTGGTAAGCGTTAAAGATTGAGATTTTGGAATTTTGTCGAAAAGTGTCGAATTTGTGAAAAATTATTGAAAATAAGGTTTGAAACCTTGGAAAACGTTGTATAAACGTACGGGTCATGTCGAAATTTCATAAAAAGTTTATACTTAGATATTTTCTTAAAAACATGCTTTTTGATTTTAAACCGTATAATGATTATTTTGAAGTGTCTAAGGTTTACCGAATGGACTTGTCGAAATATATTTATAATTATTAATTATAAATATTTATTTAATTTACTTTAACCTATTTCCTCTCACAATACATAGAATATAGAAGCTATCTAACAGCAAACCCAATACAATGACGGGACATGAGATAAATAGTATAAGTATGTATTATCGGGGAATGAGATTGATATGATTGTGGAATTAAGTCGTCAACCATCACACCACTAAACTGTTTTAGGAAATTGTACAACGTGTCTAAACTCTATGCATCAAACGTGAAGATTGTTTTGGTAATGGATGATTAAATTGGGACATTAATTGGACTAGGTCGTGTGCGAGCATCGTTGCATTTGCTTGTATGATTGAGATTTGGTTGCTAAAGACTTGCATGAGGTGAGTTCTCGTAGCCCCACTTTTTACTGTTTTTCCGTTGGGGGAAAATGATACTCAAATGTATTTTGAAATGTTTTGAATTGATCCATGCGAAATGTGGTTTTAGTTTTTGGGACAAGATAAGTGCTTATGATTGCTATGTGAATATATGATATGTGGTTTTACTTGCATGCATTATGTTTGGCATGGCAAGGGATGTGGTTTTACTTGCATGTGCTGTGTTTGTCATGGCAAGAGATGTGATTTTACTTGAGTGGATGGGTACGCCTACCCAAGTTTGTGTGAGGTCCTGTCCTAATATTAGTGCTCCAGCTAGTAAGCCCTTTAGGTGCGTAAGTGACATATAGTGATTGACTAGCGGGGAAGCTAGGTCTTGGATTGTTAGCATATATTCACTGTCATATAGCACTATTGTCCACTATTGAATTATTGGCACAGCTTTTGGGTTTAAGGTCAAACCTACGAGCTCACCAACATTATTGTTGGCGTTTTCGAGTATCATTTTCAGGTGAAGTAAAAGAAGAATAGTTTGGTGATTGTGATAGCAGACTTAGAAGTATCCCGTGTAGAATTTCATGTGAAGTCTTGCTTGCTTGTTGATTTGATTGTAGTATTTTGGATTAAGTTTGGATTATGGTCCCCTGTTTGGGCAGTTGAATAATTGTAAGAGAATTGTGGATTTTAGTGGCGATTTGGGACATCACTTAAGTTTGTTCAAGGTTGATGGTCTTCATAGCACTTGGAGTTTATACAATGTAGTTTTCTCTATTTTGTATCTTGTGTTATGATTGATCATTATGTTGTATTCCCGAGTTTTAGCCATTATCGGGGTGTGACAGATTGGTAATCAGAGCCCAGGTTATAGAGAACTAGGTGGATTGGCCTAGACTATAACCTAAGATCCATCGTTTAGTTACGAATAGGATCTATGTGCGCGGTGTTCCGCTTTTGTTTGCTTTTGTGTGTTCACGGTTTGGTGCTTTAGTTATGTCAATCATTGAAATGTGTGAGCTCAATATTAAATATGACTGGGAAAGGATGTGAATATAAGTACGGTGGCCAACATAATTATAAGTGTATCACAACTCACTCATACTTAGTAATGTTGTTCACACAAATCGATGTTGACACCGTTAGGTGGTATTATGTGTATAGTTATATATATATATATATATATATATATATATATATATATATATATATATATATATATA